>JANJGN010004453.1:0-33203 GCA_026770705.1 Isurus oxyrinchus | reverse complement strand
GAGATGGTGAGAGAAAGAGAGAGATGGGGAGAGAGAGAGAGACGGGGAGATAGAGAGACGGGGAGAGAGTGAGACGGGGAGAGAGTGAGAGAGATGGGAGGAGGGTGAGAGAGACACGGAGAGAGAGAGAGAGACAGGGAGAGAGAGTGACGGGGAGAGAGTGAGACGGGGAGAGAGTGAGAGAGATGGGAGGAGGGTGAGAGAGACAGGGAGAGAGAGAGAGACAGGGAGAGAGAGAGAGACGGGGAGAGAGAGAGAGACGTGTAGAGAGAGAGAGACGTTGAGAGATTGAGAGACGGGGAGATAGAGATAGACAGGGAGAGAGAGTGAGCCAGGAAGAGAGAGAGAGAAGGGGATAGAGATGAGAGAGATGGGGAGAGAGAGAGAGAGACGGGGAGAGAGAGAGAGACGGGGAATAGAGAGACGGGGAGAGAGAGAGAGAGAGACGGGGAGAGAGAGAGAGACAAGGAGAAAGACAGAGAGATGGGGAGAGAGACGGGGAGAAAGAGAGAGACGGGGAGAGAGAGAGAGACATGGAGAGAGAGCGAGATGGTGAGAGAAAGAGAGAGATGGAGAGAGAGAGAGACGGGGAGAGAGAGTGATCCAGGAAGAGAGAGAGAGATGGGGATAGAGATGAGAGAGATGGGGGAGAGAGAGAGAGAGACGGGGAGAGAGAGAGAGGGACCGGGAGAGATTGAGAGGGACCGGGAGAGATGGAGACAGACAGGGAGAGTGTGAGTGAGACGGGGAGAGAGAGCGAGATGGTGAGAGAGAGAGAGAGATGGGGAGAGAGTGAGAGAGACGGGGAATAGAGAGACGGGGAGAGAGAGAGAGAGACGGGGAGAGAGTGAGTGAGATGGGGAGAGAGTGAGAGAGACGGGGAGAGAGAGAGAGAGACGGGGAGAGAGAGAGAGACAAGGAGAAAGACAGAGAGATGGGGAGAGAGACGGGGAGATAGAGGGAGACGGGGAGAGAGAGAGAGACAGGGAGAGAGAGCGAGATGGTGAGAGAAAGAGAGAGATGGGGAGAGAGAGAGAGACGGGGAGATAGAGAGATGGGGAGAGAGAGAGAGAGACGGGGAGAGAGTGAGAGAGATGGGAGGAGGGTGAGAGAGACAGGGAGAGAGAGAGAGAGACGGGGAGAGAGAGAGAGACGTGGAGAGAGAGAGAGACGTTGAGAGATTGAGTGACGGGGAGATAGAGATAGACAGGGAGAGAGAGTGAGCCAGGAAGAGAGAGAGAGAAGGGGATAGAGATGAGAGAGATGGGGAGAGAGAGAGAGGGACGGGGAGAGAGAGAGAGAGACGGGGTATAGAGAGACGGGGAGAGAGAGAGAGAGACGGGGAGAGAGAGAGAGACAAGGAGAAAGACAGAGAGATGGGGAGAGCGACGGGGAGATAGAGAGAGACGGGGAGAGAGAGAGAGACGGGGAGAGAGAGAGAGACAGGGAGAGAGAGCGAGATGGTGAGAGAAAGAGAGAGATGGGGAGAGAGAGAGAGACGGGGAGATAGAGAGACGGGGAGAGAGAGAGAGAGACGGGGAGAGAGTGAGAGAGATGGGAGGAGGGTGAGAGAGACAGGGAGAGAGAGAGAGAGACGGGGAGAGAGATAGAGACGGGGAGAGAGAGAGAGACGTGGAGAGAGAGAGAGACGTTGAGAGATTGAGAGACGGGGAGATAGAGATAGACAGGGAGAGAGAGTGAGCCAGGAAGAGAGAGAGAGAAGGGGATAGAGATGAGAGAGATGGGGAGAGAGAGAGAGAGAAGGGGAGAGAGAGAGAGGCGTGGAGAGAGAGAGAGACGGGGGGAGAGAGAGACAGACGGAGAGAGAGTGAGAGAGACGGGGAGAGAGTGAGAGAGACAAGGAGAAAGACAGAGAATCGGGGAGAGAGATGGGGACATAGAGAGAGATGGGGAGGGAGAGAGAGACGGGGAGAGAGAGCGAGAGAGACAAGTAGAATGACAGAGAGACGGGGTGATAGAGAGAGACGGGGAGAGAGAGAGAGATGGGGAGATAGAGAGAGAAGGGGAGAGAGAGAAACAGGGAGAGAGAAAAGAAGGGGAGAGAGAGAGAGAGAGACAAGGAGAAAGACAGAGAGACGGGGAGAGAGAGACGGGGACATAGCGAGAGACGGGGGGAGAGAGAGAGAGACGGAGAGAGAGTGAGAGAGACGGGGAGAGAGTGAGAGAGACAAGGAGAAAGACAGAGAATCGGGGAGAGAGACGGGGACATAGAGAGAGATGGGGAGGGAGGGAGAGACCGGGAGAGAGAGAGAGATGGTGCGAGAGAGAGAGAGAGACGGGGAGAGAGTCGGGGAGCGAGAGAGAGAGAGAGACGGGGAGAGAGAGCGAGAGAGACAAGTAGAATGACAGAGAGACGGGGTGATAGAGAGAGACGGGGAGAGAGAGAGAAATGGGGAGATAGAGAGAGAAGGGGAGAGAGAGAAACAGGGAGAGAGAAAAGAAGGGGAGAGAGACAGAGAGAGACAAGGAGAAAGACAGAGAGACGGGGAGAGAGAGACGGGGACATAGCGAGAGACGGGGAGAGAGAGTGAGAGACGGGGAGAGAGAGACGGGGAGAGAGAGAGAGACGGGGGGAGTGTGAGAGAGACGGGGAGAGAGAGCGAGATGGTGAGAGAGAGAGAGAGATGGGGAGAGAGAGAGACAGGGAGAGAGAGAGAGAGACGGGGAGAGAGAGAGGGGTAGAGAGAGAGAGAGAGACGTGGAGAGAGAGAGAGACGGGGGGAGAGAGAGAGAGACGGGGAGAGAGTGAGAGAGACAAGAGGGAGACAGAGAGACGGGGAGATAGAGAGAGACGGGGAGGGAGAGAGAGACGGGGAGAGAGAGAGAGAGACGGGGAGAGAGTGAGAGAGATGGGAGGAGGGTGAGAGAGACAGGGAGAGAGAGAGAGAGACAGGGAGAGAGAGAGAGACGGGGAGAGAGAGAGAGACGTGGAGAGAGAGAGAGACGTTGAGAGATTGAGAGACGGGGAGATAGAGATAGACAGGGAGAGAGAGTGAGCCAGGAAGAGAGAGAGAGAAGGGGATAGAGATGAGAGAGATGGGGAGAGAGAGAGAGAGACGGGGAGAGAGAGAGAGAGACGGGGAATAGAGAGACGTGGAGAGAGAGAGAGAGATGGGGAGAGAGAGAGAGACAAGGAGAAAGACAGAGAGATGGGGAGAGAGACGGGGAGATAGAGAGAGACGGGGAGAGAGAGAGAGACAGGGAGAGAGAGCGAGATGGTGAGAGAAAGAGAGAGATGGGGAGAGAGAGAGAGACGGGGAGATAGAGAGAGAGACGGGGAGAGAGATGAGGAGCGAGAGAGAGAGACGGGGAGAGAGAGAGAGGGACCGGGGGAGATTGAGAGAGACCGGGAGAGATTGAGAGAGACAGGGAGAGTGTGAGAGAGACGGGGAGAGAGAGCGAGATGGTGAGAGAGAGAGAGAGAGATGGGGAGAGAGAGAGAGAGAGAGATGGGGAGAGAGAGAGAGAGACGGGGAATAGAGAGACGGGGAGAGAGAGAGAGAGACGGGGAGAGAGTGAGAGAGATGGGGAGAGAGTGAGAGAGACGGGGAGAGAGAGAGAGAGACGGGGAGAGAGAGAGTGAGACGGGGAGAGAGAGAGAGACAAGGAGAAAGACAGAGAGATGGGGAGAGAGACGGCGAGATAGAGAGAGACGGGGAGAGAGAGAGAGACAGGGAGAGAGAGCGAGATGGTGAGAGAAAGAGAGAGATGGGGAGAGAGAGAGAGACGGGGAGATAGAGAGACGGGGAGAGAGTGAGAGAGATGGGAGGAAGGTGAGAGAGACAGGGAGAGAGAGAGAGTGACAGGGAGAGAGAGAGACGGGGAGAGAGAGAGAGACGTGGAGAGAGAGAGAGACGTTGAGAGATTGAGAGATGGGGAGATAGAGATAGACAGGGAGAGAGAGTGAGACAGGAAGAGAGAGAGAGAAGGGGATAGAGATGAGAGAGATGGGGAGAGAGAGATAGAGAGACGGGGAGAGAGAGAGACGGGGAATAGAGAGACGGGGAGAGAGAGAGAGGGACGGGGAGAGAGAGAGAGACAAGGAGAAAGACAGAGAGATGGGGAGAGAGACGGGGAGATAGAGAGAGACGGGGAGAGAGAGAGAGACAGGGAGAGAGAGCGAGATGGTGAGAGAAAGAGAGAGATGGGGAGAGAGAGAGAGACGGGGAGATCGAGAGACGGGGAGAGAGAGAGAGAGACGGGGAGAGAGTGAGAGAGATGGGGGAGGGTGAGAGAGACAGGGAGAGAGAGAGAGAGACGGGGAGAGAGAGAGAGACGGGGTGAGAGAGAGAGACGTGGAGAGAGAGAGAGACGTTGAGAGATTGAGAGACGGGGAGATAGAGATAGACAGGGAGAGAGAGTGAGCCAGGAAGAGAGAGAGAGAAGGGGATAGAGATGAGAGAGATGGGGAGAGAGAGAGAGAGACGGGGAGAGAGAGAGAGGCGTGGAGAGAGAGAGAGACGGGGGGAGAGAGAGAGACGGGGAGAGAGTGAGAGAGACGGGGAGAGAGTGAGAGAGACAAGGAGAAAGACAGAGAATCGGGAAGAGAGACGGGGACATAGAGAGAGATGGGGAGGGAGAGAGAGACGGGGAGAGAGAGAGATACAGGGAGAGAGTGAGAGAGATGGAGAGAGAATGACAGAGACTGAGAGAGAGCGAGAGAGACCGGGAGAGAGACGGGGTGTGACAGAGAGAGACGGGGAGAGAGAGACGGGGAGAGAGAGAGAGTGAGACAAGGAGAAAGACAGAGAGGCGGGGAGAGAGACGGGGATATAGAGAGAGATGGGGAGAGAGAGAGAGACGGGGAGAGGGTGAGAGAGAAGGGGAGATGGTGAGAGAGACGGAAAGAGAGAGCGAGATGGTGCGAGAGAGAGAGAGACGTGGAGAGAGACGGGGAGCGAGAGAGAGAGAGAGACGGGGAGAGAGAGCGAGAGAGACAAGTAGAATGACAGAGAGACGGGGTGATAGAGAGAGACGGGGAGAGAGAGAGAGATGGGGAGATAGAGAGAGAAGGGGAGAGAGAGAAACAGGGAGAGAGAAAAGAAGGGGAGAGAGAGAGAGAGAGACAAGGAGAAAGACAGAGAGACGGGGAGAGAGAGACGGGGACATAGCGAGAGACGGGGAGAGAGAGTGAGAGACGGGGAGAGAGAGACGGGGAGAGAGAGAGAGAGATGGGGGGAGTGTGAGAGAAACGGGGAGAGAGAGCGAGATGGTGAGAGAGAGAGAGATAGAGATGGGGAGAGAGAGAGACAGGGAGAGAGAGAGAGACGGGGAGAGAGAGAGGGGTAGAGAGAGAGAGAGAGACGGGGAGAGAGAGAGAGAGACGTGGAGAGAGAGAGAGACGGGGGGAGAGAGAGAGAGACGGGGAGAGAGTGAGAGAGACAAGGAGAAAGACAGAGAGACGGGGAGAGAGACGGGGAGATAGAGAGAGACGGGGAGGGAGAGAGAGACGGGGAGAGAGAGAGAGACAGGGAGAGAGTGAGAGAGATGGAGAGAGAATGACAGAGACCGAGAGAGAGCGAGAGAGACCGGGAGAGAGACGGGGTGTGACAGAGAGAGACGGGGAGAGAGAGACGGGGAGAGAGAGAGTGATACAAGGAGGAAGACAGAGAGGCGGGGAGAGTGACGGGGAAATAGAGAGAGATGGGGAGAGAGTGAGAGACGGGGAGATAGAGAGAGACGGGGATATAGAGAGAGACGGGGTGAGAGAGTGAGACGGGGAGAGAGTGAGAGAGACGGGGAGAGTGTGAATGAGATGGGAAGAGAGAGCAAGATGGTGCGAGAGAGAGAGAGACGGGGAGAGAGAAGGGGAGCGAGAGAGAGAGAGAGACAAGTAGAATGACAGAGAGATGGGGCGATAGAGAGAGACGGGGAGAGAGAGAAAGATGGGGATTTAGAGAGAGAAGGGGAGAGAGAGAAAAAGGGAGAGAGAAAAGAAGGGGAGAGAGGGAGAGAGACAAGGAGAAAGACAGAGAGACGGGGAGAGAGAGACGGGGAGATAGCGAGAGACGGGGAGAGAGAGTGAGAGACGGGGAGAGAGAGACGGGGAGAGAGAGAGAGACGGGGAGAGTGAGAGAGAGATGGGGAGAGAGAGAGAGACAGGGAGAGAGTGAGAGAGATGGAGAGAGAATGACAGAGACTGAGAGAGAGCGAGAGAGACCGGGAGAGAGACGGGGTGTGACAGAGAGAGACGGGGAGAGAGAGACGGGGAGAGAGAGAGTGTGAGACAAGGAGAAAGACAGAGAGGCGGGGAGAGAGACGGGGATATAGAGAGAGATGGGGAGAGAGAGTGAGACGGGGAGATGGTGAGAGAGACGGGAAGAGAGAGCGAGATGGTGCGAGAGAGAGAGAGACGGGGAGAGAGAGAGAGAGACGGGGAGAGAGTGAGAGAGATGGGGAGAGAGTGAGAGAGACGGGGAGAGAGAGAGAGAGAGACGGGGAGAGAGAGAGAGAGACGGGGAGAGAGAGAGAGACAAGGAGAAAGACAGAGAGATGGGGAGAGAGACGGGGAGATAGAGAGAGACGGGGAGAGAGAGAGAGACAGGGAGAGAGAGCGAGATGGTGAGAGAAAGAGAGAGATGGGGAGAGAGAGAGAGACGGGGAGATAGAGAGACGGGGAGAGAGAGAGAGAGACGGGGAGAGAGTGAGAGAGATGGGGGAGGGTGAGAGAGACAGGGAGAGAGAGAGAGAGACGGGGAGAGAGAGAGAGACGGGGAGAGAGAGAGAGACGTGGAGAGAGAGAGAGACGTTGAGAGATTGAGAGACGGGGAGATAGAGATAGACAGGGAGAGAGAGTGAGCCAGGAAGAGAGAGAGAGAAGGGGATAGAGATGAGAGAGATGGGGAGAGAGAGAGAGAGAGACGGGGAGAGAGAGAGAGGCGTGGAGAGAGAGAGAGAGACGGGGGGAGAGAGAGAGAGACGGGGAGAGAGTGAGAGAGACAAGGAGAAAGACAGAGAATCGGGGAGAGAGACGGGGACATAGAGAGAGATGGGGAGGGAGAGAGAGACGGGGAGAGAGAGAGAGACAGGGAGAGAGTGAGAGAGATGGAGAGAGAATGACAGAGACTGAGAGAGAGCGAGAGAGACCGGGAGAGAGACGGGGTGTGACAGAGAGAGACGGGGAGAGAGAGACGGGGAGAGAGAGAGAGTGAGACAAGGAGAAAGACAGAGAGGCGGGGAGAGAGACGGGGATATAGAGAGAGATGGGGAGAGAGAGAGAGACGGGGAGAGGGTGAGAGAGAAGGGGAGATGGTGAGAGAGACGGGAAGAGAGAGCGAGATGGTGCGAGAGAGAGAGAGACGTGGAGAGAGACGGGGAGCGAGAGAGAGAGAGAGAGACGGGGAGAGAGAGCGAGAGAGACAAGTAGAATGACAGAGAGACGGGGTGATAGAGAGAGACGGGGAGAGAGAGAGAGATGGGGAGATAGAGAGAGAAGGGGAGAGAGAGAAACAGGGAGAGAGAAAAGAAGGGGAGAGAGAGAGAGAGAGACAAGGAGAAAGACAGAGAGACGGGGAGAGAGAGACGGGGACATAGCGAGAGACGGGGAGAGAGAGTGAGAGACGGGGAGAGAGAGACGGGGAGAGAGAGAGAGAGATGGGGGGAGTGTGAGAGAAACGGGGAGAGAGAGCGAGATGGTGAGAGAGAGAGAGATAGAGATGGGGAGAGAGAGAGACGGGGAGAGAGAGAGAGAGACGTGGAGAGAGAGAGAGACGGGGGGAGAGAGAGAGAGACGGGGAGAGAGTGAGAGAGACAAGGAGAAAGACAGAGAGACGGGGAGAGAGACGGGGAGATAGAGAGAGACGGGGAGGGAGAGAGAGACGGGGAGAGAGAGAGAGACAGGGAGAGAGTGAGAGAGATGGAGAGAGAATGACAGAGACCGAGAGAGAGCGAGAGAGACCGGGAGAGAGACGGGGTGTGACAGAGAGAGACGGGGAGAGAGAGACGGGGAGAGAGAGAGTGATACAAGGAGGAAGACAGAGAGGCGGGGAGAGTGACGGGGAAATAGAGAGAGATGGGGAGAGAGTGAGAGACGGGGAGATAGAGAGAGACGGGGATATAGAGAGAGACGGGGTGAGAGAGTGAGACGGGGAGAGAGTGAGAGAGACGGGGAGAGTGTAAAAGAGATGGGAAGAGAGAGCAAGATGGTGCGAGAGAGAGAGAGACGGGGAGAGAGAAGGGGAGCGAGAGAGAGAGAGACAAGTAGAATGACAGAGAGATGGGGCGATAGAGAGAGACGGGGAGAGAGAGAAAGATGGGGATTTAGAGAGAGAAGGGGAGAGAGAGAAACAGGGAGAGTGAAAAGAAGGGGAGAGAGAGAGAGAGACAAGGAGAAAGACAGAGAGACGGGGAGAGAGAGACGGGGAGAGAGAGAGAGACGGGGAGAGTGAGAGAGAGACGGGGAGAGAGAGAGAGACAGGGAGAGAGTGAGAGAGATGGAGAGAGAATGACAGAGACTGAGAGAGAGCGAGAGAGACCGGGAGAGAGACGGGGTGTGACAGAGAGAGACAGGGAGAGAGAGACGGGGAGAGAGAGAGTGTGAGACAAGGAGAAAGACAGAGAGGCGGGGAGAGAGACGGGGATATAGAGAGAGATGGGGAGAGAGAGAGAGACGGGGAGAGGGTGAGAGAGACGGGGAGATGGTGAGAGAGACGGGAAGAGAGAGCGAGATGGTGCGAGAGAGAGAGAGACGGGGAGAGAGAGAGAGAGACGGGGAGAGAGTGAGAGAGATGGGGAGAGAGTGAGAGAGACGGGGAGAGAGAGAGAGAGAAAGGGAGAGAGAGAGACGGGGAGAGAGAGAGAGACGTGGAGAGAGAGAGAGACGTTGAGAGATTGAGAGACGGGGAGATAGAGATAGACAGGGAGAGAGAGTGAGACAGGAAGAGAGAGAGAGAAGGGGATAGAGATGAGAGAGATGGGGAGAGAGAGAGAGAGACGCGGAGAGAGAGAGAGAGAGACGGGGAATAGAGAGACGGGGAGAGAGAGAGAGAGACGGGGAGAGAGTCGGGGAGCGAGAGAGAGAGAGAGACGGGGAGAGACAGCGAGAGAGACAAGTAGAATGACAGAGAGATGGGGTGATAGAGAGAGACGGGGAGGGAGAGAGAGATGGGAAGATAGAGAGAGAGGGGGAGAGAGAGAAACAGGGAGAGAGAAAAGAAGGGGAGAGAGACAGAGAGAGACAAGGAGAAAGACAGAGAGACGGGGAGAGAGAGACGGGGACATAGCGAGAGACGGGGAGAGAGAGAGAGACGGGGGGAGTGTGAGAGAGACGGGGAGAGAGAGCGAGATGGTGAGAGAGAGAGAGAGATGGGGAGAGAGAGACAGGGAGAGAGAGAGAGAGACGGGGAGAGAGAGAGGGGTAGAGAGAGAGAGAGAGACGGGGAGAGAGAGAGAGAGACGTGGAGAGAGAGAGAGACGGGGAGAGAGAGAGAGAGACGGGGAGAGAGTGAGAGAGACAAGGAGAAAGACAGAGAGACGGGGAGAGAGACGAGGAGATAGAGAGAGACGGGGAGGGAGAGAGAGACGGGGAGAGAGAGAGAGACAGGGAGAGAGAGAGAGACGTGGAGAGAGAGAGAGACGTTGAGAGATTGAGAGATGGGGAGATAGAGATAGACAGGGAGAGAGAGTGAGCCAGGAAGAGAGAGAGAGAAGGGGATAGAGATGAGAGAGATGGGGAGAGAGAGAGAGAGACGGGGAGAGAGAGAGAGAGACGGGGAATAGAGAGACGGGGAGAGAGAGAGAGACAAGAGAAAGACAGAGAGATGGGGAGAGAGACGGGGAGATAGAGAGAGACGGGGAGAGAGAGAGAGACAGGGAGAGAGAGCGAGATGGTGAGAGAAAGAGAGAGATGGGGAGAGAGAGAGAGACGGGGAGAGAGAGTGATCCAGGAAGAGAGAGAGAGATGGGGATAGAGATGAGAGAGATGGGGGAGAGAGAGAGAGATGGGGAGAGAGAGAGAGAGACGGGGAGAGAGACGAGGAGCGAGAGAGAGAGACGGGGAGAGAGAGAGAGGGACCGGGAGAGATTGAGAGAGACTGGGAGAGATTGAGAGAGACAGCTAGAGTGTGAGAGAGACGGGGAGAGAGAGCGAGATGGTGAGAGAGAGAGAGAGAGAGATGGGGGGAGAGAGAGAGAGAGACGGGGAATAGAGAGACGGGGAGAGAGAGAGAGAGACGGGGAGAGAGTGAGAGAGATGGGGAGAGAGTGAGAGAGACGGGGAGAGAGAGAGAGAGACGGGGAGAGATAGAGAGAGACGGGGAGAGAGAGAGAGACAAGGAGAAAGACAGAGAGATGGGGAGAGAGACGGGGAGATAGAGAGAGACGGGGAGAGAGAGAGAGACAGGGAGAGAGAGCGAGATGGTGAGAGAAAGAGAGAGATGGGGAGAGAGAGAGAGACGGGGAGATAGAGAGACGCGGAGAGAGTGAGAGAGATGGGAGGAGGGTGAGAGAGACAGGGAGAGAGAGAGAGAGACAGGGAGAGAGAGAGACGGGGAGAGAGAGAGAGACGTGGAGAGAGAGAGAGACGTTGAGAGATTGAGAGACGGGGAGATAGAGATAGACAGGGAGAGAGAGTGAGACAGGAAGAGAGAGAGAGAAGGGGATATAGATGAGAGAGATGGGGAGAGAGAGAGAGAGACGGGGAGAGAGAGAGAGAGACGGGGAATAGAGAGACGGGGAGCGAGAGAGAGAGACGGGGAGAGAGAGAGAGACAAGGAGAAAGACAGAGAGATGGGGAGAGAGACGGGGAGATAGAGAGAGACGGGGAGAGAGAGAGAGACAGGGAGAGAGAGCGAGATGGTGAGAGAAAGAGAGAGATGGGGAGAGGGAGAGAGACGGGGAGATAGAGAGACGGGGAGAGAGAGAGAGAGACAGGGAGAGAGAGAGACGGGGAGAGAGAGAGAGACGTGGAGAGAGAGAGAGACGTTGAGAGATTGAGAGACGGGGAGATAGAGATAGACAGGGAGAGAGAGTGAGACAGGAAGAGAGAGAGAGAAGGGGATAGAGATGAGAGAGATGGGGAGAGAGAGAGAGAGACGCGGAGAGAGAGAGAGAGACGGGGAATAGAGAGACGGGGAGAGAGAGAGAGAGACGGGGAGAGAGTCGGGGAGCGAGAGAGAGAGAGAGACGGGGAGAGAGAGCGAGAGAGACAAGTAGAATGACAGAGAGATGGGGTGATAGAGAGAGACGGGGAGGGAGAGAGAGATGGGAAGATAGAGAGAGAGGGGGAGAGAGAGAAACAGGGAGAGAGAAAAGAAGGGGAGAGAGACAGAGAGAGACAAGGAGAAAGACAGAGAGACGGGGAGAGAGAGACGGGGACATAGCGAGAGACGGGGAGAGAGAGAGAGACGGGGGGAGTGTGAGAGAGACGGGGAGAGATAGCGAGATGGTGAGAGAGAGAGAGAGATGGGGAGAGAGAGACAGGGAGAGAGAGAGAGAGACGGGGAGAGAGAGAGGGGTAGAGAGAGAGAGAGAGACGGGGAGAGAGAGAGAGAGACGTGGAGAGAGAGAGAGACGGGGAGAGAGAGAGAGAGACGGGGAGAGAGTGAGAGAGACAAGGAGAAAGACAGAGAGACGGGGAGAGAGACGGGGAGATAGAGAGAGACGGGGAGGGAGAGAGAGACGGGGAGAGAGAGAGAGACAGGGAGAGAGAGAGAGACAGGGAGAGAGAGAGAGACGTTGAGAGATTGAGAGATGGGGAGATAGAGATAGACAGGGAGAGAGAGTGAGCCAGGAAGAGAGAGAGAGAAGGGGATAGAGATGAGAGAGATGGGGAGAGAGAGAGAGAGACGGGGAGAGAGAGAGAGAGACGGGGAATAGAGAGACGGGGAGAGAGAGAGAGACAAGAGAAAGACAGAGAGATGGGGAGAGAGAGAGAGACGGGGAGAGAGAGAGAGACAGGGAGAGAGAGCGAGATGGTGAGAGAAAGAGAGAGATGGGGAGAGAGAGAGAGACGGGGAGAGAGAGTGATCCAGGAAGAGAGAGAGAGATGGGGATAGAGATGAGAGAGATGGGGGAGAGAGAGAGAGATGGGGAGAGAGAGAGAGAGACGGGGAGAGAGACGAGGAGCGAGAGAGAGAGACGGGGAGAGAGAGAGAGAGGGACCGGGAGAGATTGAGAGAGACCGGGAGAGATTGAGAGAGACAGCTAGAGTGTGAGAGAGACGGGGAGAGAGAGCGAGATGGTGAGAGAGAGAGAGAGAGAGATGGGGGGAGAGAGAGAGAGAGACGGGGAATAGAGAGACGGGGAGAGCGAGAGAGAGACGGGGAGAGAGTGAGAGAGATGGGGAGAGAGTGAGAGAGACGGGGAGAGAGAGAGAGAGACGGGGAGAGATAGAGAGAGACGGGGAGAGAGAGAGAGACAAGGAGAAAGACAGAGAGATGGGGAGAGAGACGGGGAGATAGAGAGAGACGGGGAGAGAGAGAGAGACAGGGAGAGAGAGCGAGATGGTGAGAGAAAGAGAGAGATGGGGAGAGAGAGAGAGACGGGGAGATAGAGAGACGCGGAGAGAGTGAGAGAGATGGGAGGAGGGTGAGAGAGACAGGGAGAGAGAGAGAGAGACAGGGAGAGAGAGAGACGGGGAGAGAGAGAGAGACGTGGAGAGAGAGAGAGACATTGAGAGATTGAGAGACGGGGAGATAGAGATAGACAGGGAGAGAGAGTGAGCCAGGAAGAGAGAGAGAGAAGGGGATAGAGATGAGAGAGATGGGGAGAGAGAGAGAGAGACGGGGAGAGAGAGAGAGGCGTGGAGAGAGAGAGAGACGGGGGGAGAGAGAGAGAGACGGGGAGAGAGTGAGAGAGACGGGGAGACAGTGAGAGAGACAAGGAGAAAGACAGAGAATCGGGGAGAGAGACGGGGACATAGAGAGAGATGGGGAGGGAGAGAGAGACGGGGAGAGAGAGAGAGACAGGGGGAGAGTGAGAGAGATGGAGAGAGAATGACAGAGACTGAGAGAGAGCGAGAGAGACCGGGAGAGAGACGGGGTGTGACAGAGAGAGACGGGGAGAGAGAGACGGGGAGAGAGAGAGAGTGAGACAAGGAGAAAGACAGAGAGGCGGGGAGAGAGACGGGGATATAGAGAGAGATGGGGAGAGAGAGAGAGACGGGGAGAGGGTGAGAGAGAAGGGGAGATGGTGAGAGAGACGGGAAGAGAGAGCGAGATGGTGCGAGAGAGAGAGAGACGTGGAGAGAGACGGGGAACGAGAGAGAGAGAGACGGGGAGAGAGAGCGAGAGAAACAAGTGGAATGACAGAGAGACGGGGTGATAGAGAGAGACGGGGAGAGAGAGAGAGATGGGGAGATAGAGAGAGAAGGGGAGAGAGAGAAACAGGGAGAGAGAAAAGAAGGGGAGAGAGAGAGAGAGAGACAAGGAGAAAGACAGAGAGACGGGGAGAGAGAGACGGGGACATAGCGAGAGACGGGGAGAGAGAGTGAGAGACGGGGAGAGAGAGACGGGGAGAGAGAGAGAGAGATGGGGGGAGTGTGAGAGAAACGGGGAGAGAGAGCGAGATGGTGAGAGAGAGAGAGATAGAGATGGGGAGAGAGAGAGACAGGGAGAGAGAGAGAGAGACGGGGAGAGAGAGAGGGGTAGAGAGAGAGAGAGAGACGGGGAGAGAGAGAGAGAGACGTGGAGAGAGAGAGAGACGGGGGGAGAGAGAGAGAGACGGGGAGAGAGTGAGAGAGACAAGGAGAAAGACAGAGAGACGGGGAGAGAGACGGGGAGATAGAGAGAGACGGGGAGGGAGAGAGAGACGGGGAGAGAGAGAGAGACAGGGAGAGAGTGAGAGAGATGGAGAGAGAATGACAGAGACCGAGAGAGAGCGAGAGAGACCGGGAGAGAGACGGGGTGTGACAGAGAGAGACGGGGAGAGAGAGACGGGGAGAGAGAGAGTGATACAAGGAGGAAGACAGAGAGGCGGGGAGAGTGACGGGGAAATAGAGAGAGATGGGGAGAGAGTGAGAGACGGGGAGATAGAGAGAGACGGGGATATAGAGAGAGACGGGGTGAGAGAGTGAGACGGGGAGAGAGTGAGAGAGACGGGGAGAGTGTGAAAGAGATGGGAAGAGAGAGCAAGATGGTGCGAGAGAGAGAGAGACGGGGAGAGAGAAGGGGAGCGAGAGAGAGAGAGAGACGGGGAGAGAGAGAGAGAGAGACAAGGAGAAAGACAGAGAGACGGGGAGAGAGAGACGGGGAGATAGCGAGAAACGGGGAGAGAGAGTGAGAGACGGGGAGAGAGAGACGGGGAGAGAGAGAGAGAGACGGGGAGAGTGAGAGAGAGACGGGGAGAGAGAGCGAGATGGTGAGAGAGAGATGGAGAGAGAGAGAGACGGGGAGAGAGTGAGAGAGACGGGGAGAGTGTGAGAGAGACGGGGAGAGAGAGCGAGATGGTGAGAGAGAGAGGCGGGGAGAGAGACGGGGAGCGAGAGAGAGAGAGACGGGGAGAGCGAGAGAGAAAGACAAGGAGAATGACAGAGAGACGGGGAGATAGACAGAGACGGAGAGAGAGTGAGACAGGGAGAGAGAGAGAAAAGGGGAGAGAGAGAAACGGGAAGAGAGAGAAGAAGGGGAGAGAGAGAGAGAGATGGGGAGAGAGAGAAACAAGGAGAAAGATAGAGAGAGACGGGGAGAGAGAGTGATCCAGGAAGAGAGAGAGAGACGGGGATAGAGATGAGAGAGATGGGGGAGAGAGAGAGAGAGACGGGGAGAGAGAGAGAGACGGGGAGAGAGATGAGAGAGATGGGGGAGAGAGAGAGTGAAACAGGGAGAGAGAGAAGAAGGGGAGAGAGAGAGAGAGATGGGGAGAGAGAGACGGGGAGATAGAGAGAGACGGGGAGAGAGAGAGAGACGGAGAAGAGAGAGCGAGATGGGGAGAGAGACTGTGAGGGAGAGAGAGACAGGGAGAGAGATGCAGAGACAGGGAGAGAGTGAGAGAGATGGAGAGAGAGTGACAGAGACCGAGAGAGAGCGAGAGAGACCGGGAGAGACAGAGAGAGAGGGGCAGAGAGGGAGAGAGACGGGGAGAGAGATGGGGAGTGAAAGAGAGAGACGGGGAGAGACAGACGGGGAGAGTGAGAGAGAGAGACAAGGAGAAAGACAGAGAGGCAGGGAGAGGGACGGGGAGATAGAGAGAGATGGAGAGAGAGAGAGAGACGGGGAGATAGAGAGAGATGGGGAGAAAGTGAGAGATGGGGAGAAAGAGAGAGACGGGGATAGAGAGAGAGAGATGGTGAGAGAGAGAGAGAGACAGGGAGAGAGAGAGAGATACGGGGAGAGAGAGAGAGACGGAGAGAGAGAGAGCGAGATGGGGAGTGAGATGGGAAGCGAGAGAGATAGACGGGGAGAGAGATGAGGAGAGAGAGCGAGAGGGACAAAGAGAAAGACAGAGAGACGGGGAGAGAGATGGGGAGATAGAGAGAAAAGGGGAGAGAGAGAAACGGGGAGAGAGAGAAGAAGGGGAGAGAGAGAGAGAGATGGGGAGAGAGAGAAGAAGGGGAGAGAGAGAGAGAGATGGGGAGAGAGAGAAACAAGGAGAAAGATAGAGAGACGGGAAGATAGAGAGAGACGGGGAGACAGAGTGATCCAGGAAGAGAGAGAGAGATGGAGATAGAGATGAGAGAGATGGGGGAGAGAGAGAGAGAGACGGGGAGAGAGAGAGAGACGGGGAGAGAGATGAGGAGCGAGAGAGAGAGACGGGGAGAGAGAGAAAGAGACCGGGAGAGATTGAGAGAGACCGGGAGAGATTGAGAGAGACAGGGAGAGTGTGAGAGAGATGGGGAGAGAGAGCAGAATGGTGAGAGATAGAGAGAGATGGGGAGAGATAGAGAGACGGGGAGATAGAGAGACGGGGAGAGAGAGAGAGAGACGGGGAGAGAGTGAGAGAGATGGGAGGAGGGTGAGAGAGACAGGGAGAGAGAGAGAGAGACGGGGGAGAGAGAGAGAGAGACGGGGAGAGAGAGAGAGACAAGGTGAAAGACAGAGAGACGGGGAGAGAGACGGGGAGATCGAGAGAGACGGGGAGAGAGAGAGAGACGTGGAGAGAGAGAGAGACGTTGAGAGATTGAGAGACGGGGAGATCGAGACAGACAGGGAGAGAGAGTGAGCCAGGAAGAGAGAGAGAGAAGGGGATAGAGATGAGAGAGATGGGGAGAGAGAGAGAGAGACGGGGAGAGAGAGAGAGGCGTGGAAAGAGAGAGAGACGGGGGGAGAGAGAGAGAGTCGGGGAGCGAGAGAGAGAGACGGGGAGAGAGTGAGAGAGACGGGGAGAGAGTGAGAGAGACAAGGAGAATGACAGAGAGACGGGAAGAGAGACGGTGACATAGAGAGAGATGGGGAGGGAGAGAGAGACGGGGAGAGAGAGAGAGACAGGGAGAGAGTGAGAGAGATGGAGAGAGAATGACAGAGACCGAGAGAGAGCGAGAGAGACCGGGAGAGAGACGGGGTGTGACAGAGAGAGACGGGGAGAGAGAGACGGGGAGAGAGAGAGAGTGAGACAAGGAGAAAGACAGAGAGGCGGGGAGAGAGACGGGGATATAGAGAGAGATGGGGAGAGAGAGTGAGATGGTGAGAGAGAGAGGCGGGGAGAGAGACGGGGTGCGAGAGAGAGAGAGACGGGGAGAGCGAGAGAGAGAGACAAGGAGAATGAGAGAGAGACGGGGAGATAGACAGAGACGGAGAGAGTGTGAGACGGGGAGCGAGAGAGAGATGGGGAGATAGAGAGAAAAGGGGAGAGAGAGAAACGGGGAGAGAGAGAAGAAGGGGAGAGAGAGAGAGAGATGGGGAGAGAGAGAAACAGGGAGAAAGTTAGAGAGACGGGCAGATAGAGAGAGACGGGGAGAGAGAGTGATCCAGGAAGAGAGAGAGAGACGGGGATAGAGATGAGAGAGATGGGGGAGAGAGAGAGAGAGACGGGGAGAGAGAGATAGAGACGGGGAGAGAGAGATAGAGATGGGGAGAGAGACGGGGAGCGAGAGAGAGAGAGACGGGGAGAGAGAGAGAGAGAGACCGGGAGAGATTGAGAGAGACAGGGAGAGTGTGAGAGAGACGGGGAGAGAGACCGAGATGGTGAGAGAGAGAGAGAGATGGGGAGAGAGAGAGACGGGGAGAGAGAGAGAGAGACGGGGAGAGAGAGAGGGGGAGAGAGAGAGAGAGATGTGGGGAGAGAGTGAAACGGGGAGAGAGAGAGAGACGGGGAGATAGAGATAAAAAGGGAGAGAGAGAAACGGGGAGAGAGAGAAGAAGGGGAGAGAGAAAGAGAGATGGGGAGAGAGAGAAGCAAGGAGAAAGATAGAGAGACGGGAAGATAGAGAGAGACGGGGAGATAGAGAGAGACGGGGAGAGAGGGTGATCCAGGAAGAGAGAGAGAGACGGGGATAGAGATGAGAGAGATGGGGGAGAGAGAGAGAGAGACGGGGAGAGAGAGAGAGAGACGGGGAGAGAGAGAGAGTGACGGGGAGAGAGAGAGAGAGACCGGGAGAGATTGAGAGAGACAGGGAGAGTGTGAGAGAGACGAAGAGAGAGAGCGAGATGGTGAGAGAGAGAGAGAGACGGGGAGATAGAGAGAGATGGGGAGAGAGAGAGAGACAGGGAGAGAGAGAGAGACGGTGAGAGATTGAGAGATGGGGAGATAGAGATAGACGGGGAGAGAGAGTGAGCCAGGAAGAGAGAGAGAGATGGGGAGTGAGAGAGAGAGATGGGGAGAGAGAGAGAGAGACGTGGAGAGAGAAAGAGACGGGGGGGGAGAGAGAGTGAGACGGGGAGCGAGAGAGAGAGACGGGGAGAGAGAGACGGGGAGAGAGAGAGAGAGACGGGGAGAGTGAGAGAGACAAGGAGAAAGACAGAGAGACGGGGAGAGAGACAGGGAGATAGAGAGAGACGGGGAGAGAGAGAGAGACAGGGAGAGAGAGAGAGACGGTGAGAGATTGAGAGACGGGGAGATAGAGATAGACGGGGAGAGAGTGTGAGCCAGGAAGAGAGAGAGAGATGGGGAGTGAGAGAGAGAGACAGGGAGAGAGAGAGAGAGACAAGGAGAAAGACAGAGAGATGGGGAGAGAGACGGGGAGATAGAGAGAGACGGGGAGATAGAGAGAGACGGGGAGGGAGAGAGAGATGGGGAGAGAGAGAGAGACAGGGAGAGAATGAGAGAGATGGAGAGAGAATGACAGAGACCGAGAGAGAGCGAGAGAGACCGGGAGAGAGACGGGGTGTGACAGAGAGAGACGGGGAGAGAGAGACGGGGAGAGAGAGAGAGTGATACAAGGAGAAAGACAGAGAGGCGGGGTGAGAGACGGGGAAATAGAGGGAGATGGGGAGAGAGGGAGAGACGGGGAGATAGAGAGAGACGGGAATATAGAGAGAGACGGGGTGAGAGAGTGAGACGGGGAGAGAGTGAGAGAGACGGGGAGAGTGTTAAAGAGACGGAAAGAGAGAACGAGATGGTGTGAGAGAGAGAGAGACGGGGAGAGAGACGGGGAGCGAGAGAGAGAGAGAGACGGGGGAGAGAGAGAGAGAGAGACAAGTAGAATGACAGAGAGATGGGGAGAGAGAGACGGGGAGATAGCGAGAGACGGGGAGAGAGAGTGAGAGACGAGGAGAGAGAGACGGGGAGAGAGAGAGAGAGACGGGGAGAGTGTGAGAGAGACGGGGAGAGAGAGCGAAATGGTGAGAGAGAGATGGGGAGAGAGAGAGACGGGGAGAGATTGAGAGAGACGGGGAGAGAGAGTGAAATGGTGAGAGAGAGATGGGGAGAGAGAGAGACGGGGAGAGATTGAGAGAGACGGGGAGAGTGTGAGAGAGACGGGGAGAGAGAGCAAGATGGTGAGAGAGGCGGGGAGAGATTGAGAGAGATGGCGAGAGTGTGAGAGAGACGGGGAGAGAGAGCAAGATGGTGAGAGAGAGAGGCGGGGAGAGAGACGGGGAGCGAGAGAGAGAGAGACGGGGAGAGCGAGAGAGAAAGACAAGGAGAATGACAGAGAGACGGGGAGATAGACAGAGACGGAGAGAGAGTGAGACGGGGAGAGAAGAGAGTGACGGGGAGATAGAGAGAAAAGGGGAGAGAGAGAAACGGGGAGAGAGAGAAGAAGGGGAGAGAGAGAGAGATGGGGAGAGAGAGAAACAAGGAGAAAGATAGAGAGACGGGAAGATAGAGAGAGACGGGGAGAGAGAGTGATCCAGGAAGAGAGAGAGAGACGGGGATAGAGATGAGAGAGATGGGGGAGAGAGAGAGAGAGACGGGGAGAGAGAGAGAGATACGGGGAGAGAGACGGGGAGCGAGAGAGAGAGACGGGGAGAGAGAGAGAGAGACCGGGAGAGATTGAGAGAGACCGGGAGAGATTGAGAGAGGCAGGGAGAGTGTGAGAGAGAAGGGGAGAGAGAGCGAGATGGTGAGAGAGAGAGAGAGATGGGGAGAGAGAGAGAGAGACGATGAGATAGAGAGACGGGGAGAGAGAGAGAGAGACGGGGAGAGAGTGAGAGAGATGGGGACAGTGTGAGAGAGACGGGGAGAGAGAGAGAGAGACGGGGAGAGAGAGAGATGGGGAGAGAGAGAGAGAGACAAGGAGAAAGACAGAGAGACGGGGAGAGAGACGGGGAGATATAGAGAGATGGGGAGAGAGAGAGAGACGTGGAGAGAGAGAGAGACGATGAGAGAATGAGAGACGGGGAGATAGAGATAGACACGGAGAGAGAGTGAGCCAGGAAGAGAGAGAGAGAAGGGGAGAGAGATGAGAGAGATGGGGAGAGAGAGAGAGAGACGGGGAGAGAGAGAGAGACGGGGCGAGAGAGAGAGATACGGGGAGCGAGAGAGAGAGACGGGGAGCGAGAGAGAGAGACGGGGAGAGAGAGATGGGGAGAGAGTGAGAGAGATGGGGAGAGAGTGAGAGAGACGGGGAGAGAGAGACGGGGAGAGAGAGAGAGGGACGGGGAGAGAGAGAGAGACGGGGAGATAGAGAGAGAAGGGGAGAGAGAGAAGAAGGGGAGGGAGAGAGAGATGGGGAGAGAGAGAGAGAGACCGGGAGAGATTGAGAGAGACAGGGAGAGTGTGAGAGAGACGGGGAGAGAGAGCGAGAGGGTGAGAGAGAGAGAGAGACGGGGAGAGAGAGAGAGAGACGGGGAGAGAGTGAGAGAGATGGCGAGAGTGTGAGAGAGACGGGGAGAGAGAGCGAGATGGTGAGAGAGAGAGAGGCGGGGAGAGAGAAGGGGAGCGAGAGAGAGAGAGATGGGGAGAGAGACAAGGAGAATGACAGACAGACGGGGAGATAGAGAGAGATGGGGAGAGAGAGTGAGACAGGGAGAGAGAGAGAAACAGGGAGAGAGAGAAAGAAGGAGAAAGACAGAGAGACGGGGAGAGAGAGAACCGGGGGGAAAGAGAGATGGGGAGATAGAGAGAGACGGGGAGAGAGAGCGAGCCAGGAAGAGAGAGAGAAATGGGGAGAGAGAGAGAGAGAGACGGGGAGAGAGAGAGAGACTGGGGGAGAGAGAGAGAGACTGGGGGAGAGAGAGACGGGGAGAGAGATAAATATGGGGAGAGAGAGAGAGACGGGAAGCGAGAGAAAGATGGAGAGAGAGAGAGTGACGGGGAGTGAGAGTCCGTGAGTGAGAGACGGGGAGTGAGAGACAGGGAGTGAGAGAGAGAGACGGGGAGATAGAGAGAGACGGGGACAGAGAGAGAGACGGAGAAGAGAGAGCGAGATGGGGAGAGAGACGGGGAGGGAGAGAGAGACAGGGAGAGAGATGCAGAGACAGGGAGAGAGTGAGAGAGATGGAGAGAGAGTGACAGAGACCGAGAGAGAGCGAGAGAGACCGGGAGAGACAGAGAGAGAGGGGCAGAGAGGGAGAGAGATGGGGAGAGAGATGGGGAGTGAAAGAGAGAGACGGGGAGAGACAGACGGGGAGAGTGAGAGAGAGAGACAAGGAGAAACACAGAGAGGCGGGGAGAAGGACGGGGAGATAGAGAGAGATGGAGAGAGAGAGAGAGACGGGGAGATAGAGAGAGATGGGGAGAAAGAGAGAGATGGGGAGAGAGAGAGAGAGATGGGGAGAGAGAGAGAGAGACAGGGAGAGAGAGAGAGAGACGGGGAAAGAGAGGCGGGGAGAGAGAGAGGCGGGGAGAGAGAGAGGCAGGGAGAGAGATAGACGGGGAGAGAGAGAGTGACGGGGAGAGAGAGAGAGACGGGGAAAGAGAGAGAGTTACGGGGAGAGAGAGAGACAGGGAGAGAGAGAGAAAGACGGGGAGAGAGAGAGATAGACGCGGAGAGAGAGAGACTGGGAAAGAGAGAGAGATGGGGAGAGAGAGAGGCGTGGAGAGAGAGAGCTCCAGGGAGAGAGAGAGACGGGGAGAGAGCGAGACGGGCAGAGGGAGAGACGGGGAGAGAGAGAGATGGGGAGAGAGAGAGATGGAGAGAGAGAGAGGGATGGGGAGAACGAGAAACGGGCAGAGAGGGAGACAGGGAGAGAGAGCGACGGGGAGAGAGAGAGACGGGGAGAGAGAGAGGCGGGGAGAGAGAGAGGCGGGGAGAGAGAGAGGCGGGGAGAGATAGAGACGGGGAGTGAGACGGGGAGAGGGATAGAGACAGGGAGAGAGAGAGAGACGGGGAGAGAGAGAGAAACGGGGAGAGAGAGAGAAACGGGGAGAGGGAGAGGAACGTGGAGTGAGAGAGCTGGGGAGTGAGAGAGAGACGGGGAGGGAGAGAGAAACGGGGAGAGAGAGAGAGAGACGGGAGAGAGAGAGAGAGACAGGAAGAGAGTGAGAGACGGGGAGCGAGAGAGAGATGGGGAGAGAGAGAGAGAGAGACGGGGAGAGAGAGAGGCGGGGAGAGAGAGAGGCGGGGAGAGAGAGAGGCGGGGAGAGAGATAGACAGGGAGAGATAGAGACGGGGAGAGATAGAGACGGGGAGAGATAGAGACGGGGAGAGATAGAGATGGGGAGAGAGCCGGGGACAGGGAGAGGAACGTGGAGAGAGAGAGACGGGGAGTGAGAGAGAGACAGGGAGAGAGTGAGATAGAAACGGGGAGAGAGAGAGAGAGAGACGGGGAGAGAGAGAGAGAGAGACGGGGAGAGAGAAAAAGACCGGGCGAAAGAGAGAGAGAAACGGTTTGAGAGAGAGAGAAACGGGGAGAGAGAGAGAGCGACGGAGAGAGAGAGCGAGACAGGTTGAGAAAGAGAGACGGGAAGAGAGAGAGAGTGAGACGGGGAGAGAGAGAGAGAAAGACGGGGAAAGAGAGAGAGCCGGGGAGAGAGAGAGAGGCGGGGAGAGAGAGAGACGGGCAGAGAGAGAGACGGGGAGAGGGAGAGACGCGGAGAGAGAGAGATGGGGAGAGAGAGAGATGGGGAGAGAGAAAGACGGGGAGAGAGAGAGATGGGGAGAGAGAGCGACGGGGAGAGAGAGCAACGGGGAGAGAGAGACGGGGTGAGACAGAAACGGGGAGAGATAGAGACAGGGAGAGAGACGGGGAGAGGGAGAGAGACGGGGAGAGAGAGAGAGACAGGGAGAGAGAGAAAAGGGGAGAGAGAGAGATGCGGAGAGAGAGAGAGATGGAGAGAGAGAGAGACGGGGAGAGAGAGGGACGGGAAGAGAGAGAGACGTGGAGTTAGAGAGATGGGGAGAGAGGGAGACAGGGAGAGAGCGAGATGGGGAGAGAGAGAGGGATGGGGAGAGACAGAGACGGGGAGAGAGGAGGACGGGGCGAGAGAGCGACGGGGAGAGAGAGAGACGGGGAGAGAGAGAACCGGGGGGAAAGAGAGATGGGGAGAGAGAGACGGGGAGAGAGAGAACCGGGGGGAAAGAGAGATGGGGAGAGAGAGAGACGGGGAGAGAGAGAGACGGGGAGAGAGAGAGAAATGGGGAGAGAGAGAGAGAGAGACGGGGAGAGAGAGAGAGACTGGGGGAGAGAGAGAGAGACTGGAGGAGAGAGAGAGAGACGGGGAGAGAGATAAATATGGGGAGAGAGAGAGAGACGGGAAGCGAGAGAAAGATGGAGAGAGAGAGAGTGACGGGGAGTGAGAGTCCGTGAGTGAGAGACGGGGAGTGAGAGACAGGGAGTGAGAGAGAGAGACGGGGAGATAGAGAGAGACGGGGAGAGAGAGAGAGACGGAGAAGAGAGAGCGAGATGGGGAGAGAGACGGGGAGGGAGAGAGAGACAGGGAGAGAGATGCAGAGACAGGGAGAGAGTGAGAGAGATGGAGAGAGAGTGACAGAGACCGAGAGAGAGCGAGAGAGACCGGGAGAGACAGAGAGAGAGGGGCAGAGAGGGAGAGAGACGGGGAGAGAGATGGGGAGTGAAAGAGAGAGACGGGGAGAGACAGACGGGGAGAGTGAGAGAGAGAGACAAGGAGAAACACAGAGAGGCGTGGAGAGGGACGGGGAGATAGAGAGAGATGGAGAGAGAGAGAGAGATGGGGAGATAGAGAGAGATGGGGAGAAAGAGAGAGATGGGGAGAGAGAGAGAGAGATGGGGAGAGAGAGAGAGAGACAGGGAGAGAGAGAGAGAGACGGGGAAAGAGAGGCGGGGAGAGAGAGAGGCGGGGAGAGAGAGAGGCAGGGAGAAAGATAGACGGGGAGAGAGAGAGTGACGGGGAGAGAGAGAGAGACGGGGAAAGAGAGAGAGTTACGGGGAGAGAGAGAGACAGGGAGAGAGAGAGAAAGACGGGGAGAGAGAGAGATAGACGCGGAGAGAGAGAGACGGGGAAAGAGAGAGAGACGGGGAGAGAGAGAGGCGTGGAGAGAGAGAGCTCCAGGGAGAGAGAGAGACGGGGAGAGAGCGAGACGGGCAGAGGGAGAGACGGGGAGAGAGAGAGATGGGGAGAGAGCGAGATGGAGAGAGAGAGAGGGATGGGGAGAACGAGAAACGGGCAGAGAGGGAGACAGGGAGAGAGAGCGACGGGGGAGAGAGAGAGACGGGGAGAGAGAGAGGCGGGGAGCGAGAGAGGCGGGGAGAGAGAGAGGCGGGGAGAGATAGAGACGGGGAGTGAGACGGGGAGAGGGATAGAGACAGGGAGAGAGAGAGAGACGGGGAGAGAGAGAGAAACGGGGAGAGAGAGAGAAACGGGGAGAGGGAGAGGAACGTGGAGTGAGAGAGCTGGGGAGTGAGAGAGAGACGGGGAGGGAGAGAGAAACGGGGAGAGAGAGAGAGAGACGGGGAGAGAGAGAGAGAGACAGGAAGAGAGTGAGAGACGGGGGAGCGAGAGAGAGATGGGGAGAGAGAGAGAGAGAGACGGGGAGAGAGAGAGGCGGGGAGAGAGAGAGGCGGGGAGAGAGAGAGGCGGGGAGAGAGATAGACAGGGAGAGAGATAGACGGGGAGAGATAGAGACGGGGAGAGATAGAGACGGGGAGAGATAGAGATGGGGAGAGAGCCGGGGACAGGGAGAGGAACGTGGAGAGAGAGAGACGGGGAGTGAGAGAGAGACAGGGAGAGAGTGAGATAGAAACGGGGAGAGAGAGAGAGAGAGACGGGGAGAGAGAGAGAGAGAGACGGGGAGAGAGAAAAAGACGGGGCGAAAGAGAGAGAGAAACGGGTTGAGAGAGAGAGAAACGGGGGAGAGAGAGAGAGCGACGGAGAGAGAGAGCGAGATAGGTTGAGAAAGAGAGACGGGAAGAGAGAGAGAGTGAGACGGGGAGAGAGAGAGAGAAAGACGGGGAAAGAGAGAGAGCCGGGGAGAGAGAGAGAGGCGGGGGGAGAGAGAGACGGGCAGAGAGATGGACGGGGAGAGGGAGAGACGCGGAGAGAGAGAGATGGGGAGAGAGAGAGATGGGGAGAGAGAGAGATGGGGAGAGAGAGAGATGGGGAGAGAGAGCGACGGGGAGAGAGAGACGGGGTGAGAGAGAGACGGGGAGAGATAGAGACAGGGAGAGAGACGGGGAGAGGGAGAGAGACGGGGAGAGAGAGAGAGACGGGGAGAGAGAGAGAAGGGGAGAGAGAGAGATGCGGAGAGAGAGAGAGATGGAGAGAGAGAGAGACGGGGAGAGAGAGGGACGGGAAGAGAGAGAGACGGGGAGTTAGAGAGATGGGGAGAGAGGGAGACAGGGAGAGAGCGAGATGGGGAGAGAGAGAGGGATGGGGAGAGACAGAGACGGGGAGAGAAGAGGACAGGGCGAGAGAGCGACTGGGAGAGAGAGAGACGGGGAGAGAGAGAGGGAGACGGGGAGAGAGAGAGAGACGGGGAGAGAGAGAGATGGGGAGAGAGAGAGACGGGGAGAGAGAGAGGGAGACGGGGAGAGAGAGAGAGACGGGGAGAGAGAGAGATGGGGAGAGACAGAGAGAGTCGGGGGAGCGAGAGAGAGAGAGACGGGGAGAGAGAGACGGGGAGAGAGAGAGAGAGACAACCAGAAAGACAGAGAGACGGGGAGTAAGAGACGGGGAGATAGAGAGAGACGGAGAGGGAGAGAGAGACGTGGAGGGTAGCGAGAAACGGTGAGATAGAGAGACGGGGAGAGAGAGAGAGACGGGGAGATAGAGAGATACGGGGAGAGAGAGAGAGACAGGGAGAGAGAGAGAGAAGGGGAGAGAGAGAGAAAGACGGGGAGAGAGAGAGAGACGGGGAAAGAGAGATTGCCGGGGAGAGAGAGAGAGACGGGGAGAGGGAGTGGCGGGGAGAGAGAGAGAGAAGGGGAGAAGATAGTCGGGAGGAGAGTGAGACCGGGAGAGAGAGAGACGGGGAGAGAGAGAGATCGAGTGAGAGAGAGGAATGGGGAGAGAGAGAGATGGGGGAGAGAGAGAGACGGGGAGAGGGAGCGATGGGGAGAGAGAGACACGGGGAGAGAGATGCGGGGAGAGAGGGAGACGGGGAGAGAGAGAGATGGGGAGAGATAGAGACAGGGAGAGAGACGGGGAGAGGGAGAGAGACGGGGAGAGAGAGAGAGACGGGGAGAGATAGAGAAAGGGAGAGAGATGGGGAGAGGGAGAGAAACGGGGTGAGAGAGAGAGAGACGGGGCGAGAGAGAGAAACGGGGAGACGGAGTGGAACGTGGTGAGAGAGAGATGGGGAGTGAGAGAGAGATGGGGAGCGAGAGAGACGGGGAGAGAGAGAGAGAGACGGGGAGAGAGAGAGCGAGACGGGGCGAGAGTGAAGGAGACGGGGAGTGAGAGAGAGACGGGGAGAGAGAGAGAGAGACGGGGAGAGAAAGAGAGAGATACGGGGAGAGAGAGAGAAAGATGGGGAGAGGGTGAGGGTTTGGGAGATGGAGTGAGACGGGGACAGAGACAAGGAGAGAGAGAGACAGGGAGAGAGAGAGAAAGATGGGAAGAGAGAGGGAGAGACGGGGAGAGAGAGTGAGAGAGACAGGTAGAGAGAGCGAGACAGGTAGAGAGAGAGGCAGGGAGAGAGAGAGACGGGGAGAGAGAGAGTGAGACGGGGAAAGGGAGAGAGACGGGGAGAGAGAGAGAGACTGGGAGAGAGGGAGAAAAATGGGAAGAGAGTGGGAGAGACGGGGAGAGAGAGAGAGAGAGAGAGACGGATAGAGAGAGAGAGAGAGGTCGAGAGAGAGGCAGGGAGAGAGAGAGACGGCTAGAGAGAGAGAGACGAGGAGAGAGAGAGAAGGGGACAGGGACAGAGATGGGGAGAGAGAGAGACGGGGAAAGAGAGAGAGAGACGGGGAGAGAGAGAAATGGGGAGAGAGAGTGACGGGGAGAGAGAGGGACGGGGAGAGAGAGGGACGGGGAGAGAGAGAAATGGGGAGAGAGAGAGAGACGGGGAGAGAGAGAGAGTGATGGGGAGAGAGAGAGAGACGTGGAGAGAGAGAGAGATGGGGAGAGAGAGAGAAAGACGGGGAGAGAGAGAGAAAGACGGGGAGAGAGAGAGACGGGGAAAGAGAGAGAGACGGGGGAGAGAGAGAGAGACGGGGAGAGAGCGAGACGGGGAGAGGGAGAGACGGGGAGAGAGAGAGATGGAGAGAGAGAGAGGGATGGGGAGAACGAGAAACGGGGAGAGAGGGAGACGGGGTGAGAGAGCGACGGGGAGAGAGAGACGGGGAGAGAGAGAGGCGGGGAGAGAGAGAGAAGGGGAGAGAGAGAGAGACGGGGAAAGAGAGAGAGTTACGGGGAGAGAGAGAGACAGGGAGAGAGAGAGAAAGACGGGGAGAGAGAGAGATAGACGCGGAGAGAGAGAGACGGGGAAAGAGAGAGAGACGGGGAGAGAGAGAGGCGTGGAGAGAGAGAGCTCCAGGGAGAGAGAGAGACGGGGAGAGAGCGAGACGGGCAGAGGGAGAGACGGGGAGAGAGAGAGATGGGGAGAGAGAGAGATGGAGAGAGAGAGAGGGATGGGGAGAACGAGAAACGGGCAGAGAGGGAGACAGGGAGAGAGAGCGACGGGGGAGAGAGAGAGACGGGGAGAGTGAGAGGCGGGGAGAGAGAGAGGCGGGGAGAGAGAGAGGCGGGGAGAGATAGAGACGGGGAGTGAGACGGGGAGAGGGATAGAGACAGGGAGAGAGAGAGAGACGGGGAGAGAGAGAGAAACGGGGAGAGAGAGAGAAACGGGGAGAGGGAGAGGAACGTGGAGTGAGAGAGCTGGGGAGTGAGAGAGAGACGGGGAGGGAGAGAGAAACGGGGAGAGAGAGAGAGAGACGGGGAGAGAGAGAGAGAGACAGGAAGAGAGTGAGAGACGGGGAGCGAGAGAGAGATGGGGAGAGAGAGAGAGAGAGACGGGGAGAGAGAGAGGCGGGGAGAGAGAGAGGCGGGGAGAGAGAGAGGCGGGGAGAGAGATAGACAGGGAGAGAGATAGACGGGGAGAGATAGAGACGGGGAGAGATAGAGACGGGGAGAGATAGAGATGGGGAGAGAGCCGGGGACAGGGAGAGGAACGTGGAGAGAGAGAGACGGGGAGTGAGAGAGAGACAGGGAGAGAGTGAGATAGAAACGGGGAGAGAGAGAGAGAGAGACGGGGAGAGAGAGAGAGAGAGACGGGGAGAGAGAAAAAGACGGGGCGAAAGAGAGAGAGAAACGGGTTGAGAGAGAGAGAAACGGGGAGAGAGAGAGAGCGACGGAGAGAGAGAGCGAGACAGGTTGAGAAAGAGAGACGGGAAGAGAGAGAGAGTGAGACGGGGAGAGAGAGAGAGAAAGACGGGGAAAGAGAGAGAGCCGGGGAGAGAGAGAGAGGCGGGGAGAGAGAGAGACGGGCAGAGAGAGAGACGGGGAGAGGGAGAGACGCGGAGAGAGAGAGATGGGGAGAGAGAGAGATGGGGAGAGAGAAAGACGGGGAGAGAGAGAGATGGGGAGAGAGAGCGACGGGGAGAGAGAGCGACGGGGAGAGAGAGACGGGGTGAGACAGAAACGGGGAGAGATAGAGAAAGGGAGAGAGATGGGGAGAGGGAGAGAAACGGGGTGAGAGAGAGAGAGACGGGGCGAGAGAGAGAAACGGGGAGACGGAGTGGAACGTGGTGAGAGAGAGATGGGGAGTGAGAGAGAGATGGGGAGCGAGAGAGACGGGGAGAGAGAGAGAGAGACGGGGAGAGAGAGAGCGAGACGGGGCGAGAGTGAAGGAGACGGGGAGTGAGAGAGAGACGGGGAGAGAGAGAGAGAGACGGGGAGAGAAAGAGAGAGATACGGGGAGAGAGAGAGAAAGATGGGGAGAGGGTGAGGGTTTGGGAGATGGAGTGAGACGGGGACAGAGACAAGGAGAGAGAGAGACAGGGAGAGAGAGAGAAAGATGGGAAGAGAGAGGGAGAGACGGGGAGAGAGAGTGAGAGAGACAGGTAGAGAGAGCGAGACAGGTAGAGAGAGAGGCAGGGAGAGAGAGAGACGGGGAGAGAGAGAGTGAGACGGGGAAAGGGAGAGAGACGGGGAGAGAGAGAGAGACTGGGAGAGAGGGAGAAAAATGGGAAGAGAGTGGGAGAGACGGGGAGAGAGAGAGAGAGAGAGAGACGGATAGAGAGAGAGAGAGAGGTCGAGAGAGAGGCAGGGAGAGAGAGAGACGGCTAGAGAGAGAGAGACGAGGAGAGAGAGAGAAGGGGACAGGGACAGAGATGGGGAGAGAGAGAGACGGGGAAAGAGAGAGAGAGACGGGGAGAGAGAGAAATGGGGAGAGAGAGTGACGGGGAGAGAGAGGGACGGGGAGAGAGAGAAATGGGGAGAGAGAGAGAGACGGGGAGAGAGAGAGAGTGATGGGGAGAGAGAGAGAGACGTGGAGAGAGAGAGAGATGGGGAGAGAGAGAGAAAGACGGGGGAGAGAGAGAGAAAGACGGGGAGAGAGAGAGACGGGGAAAGAGAGAGAGACGGGGAGAGAGAGAGAGACGGGGAGAGAGCGAGACGGGGAGAGGGAGAGACGGGGAGAGAGAGAGATGGAGAGAGAGAGAGGGATGGGGAGAACGAGAAACGGGGAGAGAGGGAGACGGGGTGAGAGAGCGACGGGGAGAGAGAGACGGGGAGAGAGAGAGGCGGGGAGAGAGAGAGAAGGGGGAGAGAGAGAGAGACGGGGAAAGAGAGAGAGTTACGGGGAGAGAGAGAGACAGGGAGAGAGAGAGAAAGACGGGGAGAGAGAGAGATAGACGCGGAGAGAGAGAGACGGGGAAAGAGAGAGAGACGGGGAGAGAGAGAGGCGTGGAGAGAGAGAGCTCCAGGGAGAGAGAGAGACGGGGAGAGAGCGAGACGGGCAGAGGGAGAGACGGGGAGAGAGAGAGATGGGGAGAGAGAGAGATGGAGAGAGAGAGAGGGATGGGGGAGAACGAGAAACGGGCAGAGAGGGAGACAGGGAGAGAGAGCGACGGGGAGAGAGAGAGACGGGGAGAGAGAGAGGCGGGGGAGAGAGAGAGGCGGGGAGAGAGAGAGGCGGGGAGAGATAGAGACGGGGAGTGAGACGGGGAGAGGGATAGAGACAGGGAGAGAGAGAGAGACGGGGAGAGAGAGAGAAACGGGGAGAGAGAGAGAAACGGGGAGAGGGAGAGGAACGTGGAGTGAGAGAGCTGGGGAGTGAGAGAGAGACGGGGAGGGAGAGAGAAACGGGGAGAGAGAGAGAGAGACGGGGAGAGAGAGAGAGAGACAGGAAGAGAGTGAGAGACGGGGAGCGAGAGAGAGATGGGGAGAGAGAGAGAGAGAGACGGGGAGAGAGAGAGGCGGGGAGAGAGAGAGGCGGGGAGAGAGAGAGGCGGGGAGAGAGATAGACAGGGAGAGATAGAGACGGGGAGAGATAGAGACGGGGAGAGATAGAGACGGGGAGAGATAGAGATGGGGAGAGAGCCGGGGACAGGGAGAGGAACGTGGAGAGAGAGAGACGGGGAGTGAGAGAGAGACAGGGAGAGAGTGAGATAGAAACGGGGAGAGAGAGAGAGAGAGACGGGGAGGAGAGAGAGAGAGAGAGACGGGGAGAGAGAAAAAGACGGGGCGAAAGAGAGAGAGAAACGGGTTGAGAGAGAGAGAAACGGGGAGAGAGAGAGAGCGACGGAGAGAGAGAGCGAGACAGGTTGAGAAAGAGAGACGGGAAGAGAGAGAGAGTGAGACGGGGAGAGAGAGAGAGAAAGACGGGGAAAGAGAGAGAGCCGGGGAGAGAGAGAGAGGCGGGGAGAGAGAGAGACGGGCAGAGAGAGAGACGGGGGAGAGGGGAGAGACGCGGAGAGAGAGAGATGGGGAGAGAGAGAGATGGGGAGAGAGAAAGACGGGGAGAGAGAGAGATGGGGAGAGAGAGCGACGGGGAGAGAGAGCGACGGGGGAGAGAGAGACGGGGGTGAGACAGAAACGGGGAGAGATAGAGACAGGGAGAGAGACGGGGATAGGGAGAGAGACGGGGAGAGAGAGAGAGACAGGGAGAGAGAGAAAAGGGGAGAGAGAGAGATGCGGAGAGAGAGAGAGATGGAGAGAGAGAGAGACGGGGAGAGAGAGGGACGGGAAGAGAGAGAGACGGGGAGTTAGAGAGATGGGGGAGAGAGGGAGACAGGGAGAGAGCGAGATGGGGAGAGAGAGAGGGATGGGGAGAGACAGAGACGGGGAGAGAGGAGGACGGGGCGAGAGAGCGACGGGGAGAGAGAGAGACGGGGGAGAGAGAGAACCGGGGGGAAAGAGAGATGGGGAGAGAGAGACGGGGAGAGAGAGAGAACCGGGGGGGAAAGAGAGATGGGGAGATAGAGAGAGACGGGGAGAGAGAGCGAGCCAGGAAGAGAGAGAGAAATGGGGAGAGAGAGAGAGAGAGACGGGGAGAGAGAGAGAGACTGGGGGAGAGAGAGAGAGACTGGGGGAGAGAGAGACGGGGAGAGAGATAAATATGGGGGAGAGAGAGAGAGACGGGAAGCGAGAGAAAGATGGAGAGAGAGAGAGTGACGGGGAGTGAGAGTCCGTGAGTGAGAGACGGGGGAGTGAGAGACAGGGAGTGAGAGAGAGAGACGGGGAGATAGAGAGAGACGGGGACAGAGAGAGAGACGGAGAAGAGAGAGCGAGATGGGGAGAGAGACGGGGAGGGAGAGAGAGACAGGGAGAGAGATGCAGAGACAGGGGAGAGAGTGAGAGAGATGGAGAGAGAGTGACAGAGACCGAGAGAGAGCGAGAGAGACCGGGAGAGACAGAGAGAGAGGGGCAGAGAGGGAGAGAGACGGGGAGAGAGATGGGGAGTGAAAGAGAGAGACGGGGAGAGAGACAGACGGGGGAGAGTGAGAGAGAGAGACAAGGAGAAAACACAGAGAGGCGTGGAGAGGGACGGGGAGATAGAGAGAGATGGAGAGAGAGAGAGAGATGGGGAGATAGAGAGAGATGGGGAGAAAGAGAGAGATGGGGGAGAGAGAGAGAGAGATGGGGAGAGAGAGAGAGAGACAGGGAGAGAGAGAGAGAGACGGGGGAAAGAGAGGCGGGGAGAGAGAGAGGCGGGGAGAGAGAGAGGCAGGGAGAAAGATAGACGGGGGAGAGAGAGAGTGACGGGGGAGAGAGAGAGAGACGGGGAAAGAGAGAGAGTTACGGGGGAGAGAGAGAGACAGGGAGAGAGAGAGAAAGACGGGGAGAGAGAGAGATAGACGCGGGAGAGAGAGAGACGGGGGAAAGAGAGAGAGACGGGGGAGAGAGAGAGGCGTGGAGAGAGAGAGCTCCAGGGAGAGAGAGAGACGGGGAGAGAGCGAGACGGGCAGAGGGAGAGACGGGGGAGAGAGAGAGATGGGGAGAGAGCGAGATGGAGAGAGAGAGAGGGATGGGGAAAGAGAGAGAGTTACGGGGAGAGAGAGAGACAGGGGGGAGAGAGAGCTCCAGGGAGAGAGAGAGACGGGGAGAGAGCGACGGGGAGAGAGAGACGGGGAGAGAGAGAGGCGGGGAGAGAGAGAGAGAAGGGGGAGAGAGAGAGAGACGGGGAGAGAGAGAGAGACGGGGAGAGAGAGAGAGACGGGGGAGAGAGAGAGAGACGGGGGAGAGAGCGAGACGTGGAGAGGGAGAGACGGGGAGAGAGAGAGATGGAGAGAGAGAGAGGGATGGGGGAGAACGAGAAACGGGGAGAGAGGGAGACGGGGTGAGAGAGCGACGGGGGAGAGAGAGACGGGGAGAGAGAGAGGCGGGGAGAGAGAGAGAAGGGGAGAGAGATCGACGGGGAGAGATAGAGACGGGGAGTGAGACGGGGAGAGGGGAGAGAGACGGGGAGAGAGAGAGAGACGGGGGAAAGACAGATTGCCGAGGAGGAGAGAGAGAGACGGGGAGAGGGAATGGCGGGGAGAGAGAGAGAGAGGGGGGGAGAGAGAGTCGGGAGGAGAGGGATGACCGGGAGAGAGAGAGACGGGGTGAGAGAGAGATGGAGTGAGAGAGAGGGATGGGGAGAGAGAGAGACGGGGAGAGAGAGAGACGGGGAGAGAGAGCGACGGGGAGAGAGAGACACGGGGAGAGAGATGCGGAGAGAGAGGGAGACAGGGAGAGAGAGAGACGGGGAGAGAGAGAGAAACGGGGAGACGGAGAGGAACGTGGAGATAGAGAGACAGGGAGCGAGAGAGACGGCGAGAGAGGAGAGAGAGACGGGGAGAGAAAGAGAGAGATACGGGGAGAGAGAGAGACGTGGCGAGAGAGAAAGAGATACGGGGAGAGAGAGGAGCGCGACGGTGAGAGAGAAAAAGACGGGACGAAAGAGAGAGAGAGACAGGTAGAGAGAGACAGAGACGGGGAGAGAGAGAGAGAGCGACGGAGAGAGAGCGAGACGGGTTGAGAGAGAGAGAGATGGGCAGAGAGAGAGAGAATGAGATGGGTAGAGAGAGAGAATGAGATGGGGAGAGAGAGAGAAAGACGGGGAGAGAGAGAGAGATTGAGAGACG
>JANJGN010004452.1:12500-33213 GCA_026770705.1 Isurus oxyrinchus | reverse complement strand
TCTGTATCTCCCTCTCTCTGTATCTCTCTCTCTCTGTATCTCCCTCTCTCTGTCTGACTCTCTCTGTCTCTTTCTGTATCTCCCTCTCTCTGTATCTCCCTCTCTCCATATCTCTCTCTGTATCTCTCTCTCTCTGTATCTCCCTCTCTCTGTATCTCTCTCTCTCTGTATCTCCCTCTCTCTGTATCTCCCTCTCTCTGTATCTCCCTCTCTCTGTATCTCTCTCTCTCTGTATCTCCCTCTCTCTGTATCTCTCTCTCTCTGTATCTCCCTCTTTCTGTATCTCCCTCTCTCTGTATCTCCCTCTCTCCGTATCTCTCTCTGTATCTCCCTCTCTCTGTATCTCCCTCTCTCTGTATCTCTCTCTCTCTGTATCTCCCTCTCTCTGTATCTCCCTCTCTCTGTATCTCTCTCTCTCTGTATCTCCCTCTCTCTGTATCTCCCTCTCTGTATCTCTCTCTCTGTATCTCCCTCTCTCTGTATCTCTCTCTCTGTATCTCTCTCTCTCTGTGTTTCTCTTTCTCTCTCTCTCACTCTCTGTCTGTTGCTCTATCCTAATTATTCATTCTATCAGTTGCTCTTTGCCTCTGTCTCTCTTTCTCACCTTCTCTCTCTCCCCTACGACTCTTTCTCTCTCCCTCGCTCTCTATCAGTCTCTTTCCCTCTCTCTTTCGCAGCTGATCTCGCTCCCCTACTTCTCTCTCTCCATCTCTGTCTCCCTCACTCTCTGTCTCTGTACTGTTTCTCTCTCTCACTCTCTGTCTGTTAGTTACTCTATCCCACTCATTCATTCTCTCAGTTGCTCTCTGAATCTATCTCTCATTCTCACCTTAGCTCTCTCCCCAACCTCTCACTCCCTGACCTCTCTCTCCCTGACCTCTCTCTCCCCGACCTCTCTCTCCCTGACCTCTCTCTCCCTGACCTCTCTCTCCCTGACCTCTCTCTCCCTACCTCTCTCTCACTGACCTCTCACTCCCTGACCTCTCTCTCCCTGACCTCTCTCTCCCTGACCTCTCTCTCCCCGACCTCTCTCTCCCTGACCTCTCTCTCCCTGACCTCTCTCTCCCTGACCTCTCTCTCTCCCTGACCTCTCTCTCCCTGACCTCTCTCTCCCTGACCTCTCTCTCTCCCTGACCTCTCTCTCCCTGACCACTCTCTCCCTGACCTCTCTCTCCCTGACCTCGCTCTCCCCAGCCTCCCTCTCCCCGACCTCTCTCTCCCCGGCCTCTCTCTCCCCGACCTCTCTCTCCCCGGCCTCTCTCTCCCTGACCTCTCTCTCCCTGACCTTCTCTGCCTGAACTCTCTCTCTCCGTGACCTCTCTCCCTGACCTCTCTCTCCCCGACCTCTCTCTCCCTGAGCTCTCTCTCTCCCTGACCTCTCTCTCTGACCTCTCTCTCCCTGACCTCTCTCTCCCTGACCTCTCTCTCCCCGACCTCTCTCTCCCTGACCTCTCTCTCACTGACCTCTCTCTCTCCCTGACCTCTCTCTCCCCGGCCTCTCTCTCCCTGACCTCTCTCTCCCCGACCTCTCTCTCCCTGACCTCTCTCTCCCCGACCTCTCTCTCCCCGACCTCTCTCTCCCCGACCTCTCTCTCCCTGACCTCTCTCTCCCTGACCTCTCTCTCCCCGACCTCTCTCTCCCTGACCTCTCTCTCCCCGACCTCTCTCTCCCCGACCTCTCTCTCACTGACCTCTCTCTCTCCCTGACCTCTCTCCCTGACCTCTCTCTCCCCGGCCTCTCTCTCCCTGATCTCTCTCCCTGACCTCTCTCTCCCCGACCTCTCTCTCCCTGACCTCTCTCTCCCTGACCTTTCTCTCCCCGACCTCTCTCTCCCCGACCTCTCTCTCCCTGACCTCTCTCTCCCTGACCTCTCTCTCCCCGACCTCTCTCTCCCTGACCTCTCTCTCGCCGACCTCTCTCTCCCTGACCTCTCTCTCCCTGACCTCTCTCTCCCTGACCTCTCTCTCCCCGACCACTCTCTCCCCGACCTCTCTCTCCCTGACCTCTCTCTCCCTGACCTCTCTCTCTACGACCTCTCTCTCCCCGACCTCTCTCTACCCGACCTCTCTCTCCCCGACCTCTCTCTCTCCCCGACCTCTCTCTCCCCGACCTCTCTCTCCCCGACCTCTCTCTCCCTGACCTCTCTCTCTCCCCGACCTCTCTCTCCCTGACCTCTCTCTCCCTGACCACTCTCTGCCCGACCTCTCTCTCCCTGACCTCTCTCTCCCCGACCTCTCTCTCCCCGACCTCTCTCTCCCCAACCTCTCTCTCCCCGACCTCTCTCTCCCCGACCTCTCTCTCCCCGACCTCTCTCTCCCTGACCTCTCTCTCCCTGACCTCTCTATCTCCCCGACCTCTCTCTCCCCGACCTCTCTCTCCCTGACCTCTCTCTCTCCCCGGCCTCTCTCTCCCTGATCTCTCTCTCCCCCGACCTCTCTCTCCCCGACCTCTCTCTCCCCGACCTCTCTCTCCCTGACCTCTCTCTCCCTGACCTCTCTCTCCCTGACCTCTCTCTCCCTGACCTCTCTATCTCCCCGACCTCTCTCTCCCTGACCTCTCTCTCCCTGACCTCTCTCTCCCCGACCTCTCTCTCCCCGACCTCTCTCTCCCTGACCTCTCTCTCCCTGACCTCTCTCCCTGATCTCTCTCTCCCTGACCTCTCTCTCCCCGACCTCTCTCTCCCTCACCTCTCTCTCTCCCCGACCTCTCTCTCCCTGATCTCTCTCTCCCCGGCCTCTCTCTCCCTGACCTCTCTCTCCCCGACCTCTCTCTCCCTGACCTCTCTCTCCCTGACCTCTCTCCCTGATCTCTCTCTCCCTGACCTCTCTCTCCCCGACCTCTCTCTCCCCGACCTCTCTCTCCATGACCTCTCTCTCCCTGACCTCTCTCTCCCCGGCCTCTCTCTCCCCGACCTCTCTCTCCCCGACCTCTCTCTCCCCGACCTCTCTCTCCCCGACCTCTCTCTGCATGACCTCTCTCTCCCCGACCTCTCTCTCCCTGACCTCTCTCACCCTGACCTCTCTCCCTGATCTCTCTCTCCCTGGCCTCTCTCTCCCCGACTTCTCTCTCCCTGACCTCTCTCTCTCCCCGACCTCTCTCTCCCTGACCTCTCTCTCCCTGACCTCTCTCTCCATGACCTCTCTCTCACCGACCTCTCTCTCCCCGACCTCTCTCTCCCTGACCTCTCTCTCTCCCTGACCTCTCTCTCCCTGACCTCTCTCTCTCCCCGGCCTCTCTCTCCCTGATCTCTCTCTCCCCGACCTCTCTCTCCCTGACCTCTCTCTCCCTGACCTCTCTCTCCCCGACCTCTCTCTCCCTGATCTCTCTCTCCCCGACCTCTCTCCCTGACCTCTCTCTCCCCGACCTCTCTCTCCCCGACCTCTCTCTCCCCGACCTCTCTCTCCCCGACCTCTCTCTCCCTGACCTCTCTCACCCTGACCTCTCTCCCTGATCTCTCTCTCCCTGGCCTCTCTCTCCCCGACTTCTCTCTCCCTGACCTCTCTCTCTCCCCGACCTCTCTCTCCCTGACCTCTCTCTCCCTGACCTCTCTCTCCATGACCTCTCTCTCACCGACCTCTCTCTCCCCGACCTCTCTCTCCCTGACCTCTCTCTCTCCCTGACCTCTCTCTCCCTGACCTCTCTCTCTCCCCGGCCTCTCTCTCCCTGATCTCTCTCTCCCCGACCTCTCTCTCCCTGACCTCTCTCTCCCTGACCTCTCTCTCCCCGACCTCTCTCTCCCTGATCTCTCTCTCCCCGACCTCTCTCCCTGACCTCTCTCTCCCCGACCTCTCTCTCCCCGACCTCTCTCTCCCCGACCTCTCTCTCCCTGATCTCTCTCTCCCCGACCTCTCTCTCCCTGACCTCTCTCTCCCTGACCTCTCTCTCCCTGACCTCTCTCTCCCCGACCATTCTCTCCCCGACCTCTCTCTCCCTGACCTCTCTCTCCCTGACCTCTCTCTCCCTGACCTCTCTCTCTACGACCTCTCTCTCCCCGACCTCTCTCTCCCCGACCTCTCTCTCTCCCCGACCTCTCTCTCCCCGACCTCTCTCTCCCTGACCTCTCTCTCCCTGACCTCTCTCTCTCCCCGACCTCTCTCTCCCTGACCTCTCTCTCCCCGACCTCTCTCTGCCCGACCTCTCTCTCCCTAACCTCTCTCTCCCCCGACCTCTCTCTCCCCGACCTCTCTCTCCCCGACCTCTCTCTCCCCGACCTCTCTCTCCCCGACCTCTCTCTCCCCGACCTCTCTCTCCCCGACCTCTCTCTCCCTGACCTCTCTCTCCCTGACCTCTCTCCCTGGTCTCTCTCTCCCTGACCTCTCTCTCCCCGACTTCTCTCTCCCTGACCTCTCTATCTCCCCGACCTCTCTCTCCCTGACCTCTCTCTCCCTGACCTCTCTCTCCCCGACCTCTCTCTCCCCGACCTCTCTCTCCCTGACCTCTCTCTCCCTGACCTCTCTCCCTGATCTCTCTCTCCCTGACCTCTCTCTCCCCGACCTCTCTCTCCCTCACCTCTCTCTCTCCCCGGCCTCTCTCTCCCTGATCTCTCTCTCCCCGACCTGTCTCTCCCCGACCTCTCTCTCCCCGACCTCTCTCTCCCTGACCTCTCTCTCCCTGACCTCTCTCCCTGGTCTCTCTCTCCCTGACCTCTCTCTCCCCGACTTCTCTCTCCCTGACCTCTCTATCTCCCCGACCTCTCTCTCCCTGACCTCTCTCTCCCTGACCTCTCTCTCCCCGACCTCTCTCTCCCCGACCTCTCTCTCCCTGACCTCTCTCTCCCTGACCTCTCTCCCTGATCTCTCTCTCCCCGGCCTCTCTCTCCCTGACCTCTCTCTCCCCGGCCTCTCTCTCCCCGACCACTCTCTCCCCGACCTCTCTCTCCCCGACCTCTCTCTCCCCCGACCTCTCTCTCCCCGACCTCTCTCTCCATGACCTCTCTCTCCCCGACCTCTCTCTCCCCGACCTCTCTCTCCCCGACCTCTCTCTCCCTGACCTCTCTCTCCCTGACCTCTCTCCCTGATCTCTCTCTCCCTGGCCTCTCTCTCCCCGACTTCTCTCTCCCTGACCTCTCTCTCTCCCCGACCTCTCTCTCCCTGACCTCTCTCTCCCTGACCTCTCTCTCCATGACCTCTCTCTCCCCGACCTCTCTCTCCCCGACCTCTCTCTCCCTGACCTCTCTCTCTCCCTGACCTCTCTCTCCCTGACCTCTCTCTCTCCCCGGCCTCTCTCTCCCTGATCTCTCTCTCCCCGACCTCTCTCTCCCTGACCTCTCTCTCCCCGACCTCTCTCTCCCTGATCTCTCTCTCCCTGACCTCTCTCCCTGACCTCTCTCTCCCCGACCTCTCTCTCCCCGACCTCTCTCTCCCCGACCTCTCTCTCCCTGATCTCTCTCTCCCCGACCTCTCTCTCCCTGACCTCTCTCTCCCTGACCTCTCTCTCGCCGACCTCTCTCTCCCTGACCTCTCTCTCCATGACCTCTCTCTCCCTGACCTCTCTCTCCCCGACCTCTCTCTCCCCGACCTCTCTCTCCCCGACCTCTCTCTCCATGACCTCTCTCTCCCTGACCTCTCTCTCTACGACCTCTCTCTCCCCGACCTCTCTCTCCCCGACCTCTCTCTCCCCGACCTCTCTCTCTCCCCGACCTCTCTCTCCCCGACCTCTCTCTCCCTGACCTCTCTCTCCCTGACCTCTCTCTCTCCCCGACCTCTCTCTCCCTGACCTCTCTCTCCCCGACCTCTCTCTCCCCGACCTCTCTCTCCCCGACCTCTCTCTCCCTGACCTCTCTCTCCCTGACCTCTCTATCTCCCCGACCTCTCTCTCCCCGACCTCTCTCTCCCTGACCTCTCTCTCTCCCCGGCCTCTCTCTCCCTGATCTCTCTCTCCCCGACCTCTCTCTCCCCGACCTCTCTCTCCCCGACCTCTCTCTCCCTGACCTCTCTCTCCCTGACCTCTCTCCCTGGTCTCTCTCTCCCTGACCTCTCTCTCCCCCGACTTCTCTCTCCCTGACCTCTCTATCTCCCCGACCTCTCTCTCCCTGACCTCTCTCTCCCTGACCTCTCTCTCCCCGACCTCTCTCTCCCCGACCTCTCTCTCCCTGACCTCTCTCTCCCTGACCTCTCTCCCTGATCTCTCTCTCCCTGACCTCTCTCTCCCCGACCTCTCTCTCCCTCACCTCTCTCTCTCCCCGACCTCTCTCTCCCTGATCTCTCTCTCCCCGGCCTCTCTCTCCCTGACCTCTCTCTCCCCCGACCTCTCTCTCCCTGACCTCTCTCTCCCTGACCTCTCTCCCTGATCGCTCTCTCCCTGACCTCTCTCTCCCCGACCTCTCTCTCCCCGACCTCTCTCTCCATGACCTCTCTCTCCCTGACCTCTCTCTCCCCGGCCTCTCTCTCCCCGACCTCTCTCTCCTCGACCTCTCTCTCCCCGACCTCTCTCTCCCCGACCTCTCTCTGCATGACCTCTCTCTCCCCGACCTCTCTCTCCCTGACCTCTCTCACCCTGACCTCTCTCCCTGATCTCTCTCTCCCTGGCCTCTCTCTCCCCGACTTCTCTCTCCCTGACCTCTCTCTCTCCCCGACCTCTCTCTCCCTGACCTCTCTCTCCCTGACCTCTCTCTCCATGACCTCTCTCTCACCGACCTCTCTCTCCCCGACCTCTCTCTCCCTGACCTCTCTCTCTCCCTGACCTCTCTCTCCCTGACCTCTCTCTCTCCCCGGCCTCTCTCTCCCTGATCTCTCTCTCCCCGACCTCTCTCTCCCTGACCTCTCTCTCCCTGACCTCTCTCTCCCCGACCTCTCTCTCCCTGATCTCTCTCTCCCCGACCTCTCTCCCTGACCTCTCTCTCCCCGACCTCTCTCTCCCCGACCTCTCTCTCCCCGACCTCTCTCTCCCCGACCTCTCTCTCCCTGACCTCTCTCACCCTGACCTCTCTCCCTGATCTCTCTCTCCCTGGCCTCTCTCTCCCCGACATCTCTCTCCCTGACCTCTCTCTCTCCCCGACCTCTCTCTCCCTGACCTCTCTCTCCCTGACCTCTCTCTCCATGACCTCTCTCTCACCGACCTCTCTCTCCCCGACCTCTCTCTCCCTGACCTCTCTCTCTCCCTGACCTCTCTCTCCCTGACCTCTCTCTCTCCCCCGGCCTCTCTCTCCCTGATCTCTCTCTCCCCGACCTCTCTCTCCCTGACCTCTCTCTCCCTGACCTCTCTCTCCCCGACCTCTCTCTCCCTGATCTCTCTCTCCCCGACCTCTCTCCCTGACCTCTCTCTCCCCGACCTCTCTCTCCCCGACCTCTCTCTCCCCGACCTCTCTCTCCCTGATCTCTCTCTCCCCGACCTCTCTCTCCCTGACCTCTCTCTCCCTGACCTCTGCCTCCATGACCTCTCTCTCCCTGACCTCTCTCTCCCTGACCTCTCTCTCCCTGACCTCTCTCTCCCCGACCATTCTCTCCCCGACCTCTCTCTCCCTGACCTCTCTCTCCCTGACCTCTCTCTCCCTGACCTCTCTCTCTACGACCTCTCTCTCCCCGACCTCTCTCTCCCCGACCTCTCTCTCTCCCCGACCTCTCTCTCCCCGACCTCTCTCTCCCTGACCTCTCTCTCCCTGACCTCTCTCTCTCCCCGACCTCTCTCTCCCTGACCTCTCTCTCCCCGACCTCTCTCTGCCCGACCTCTCTCTCCCTAACCTCTCTCTCCCCGACCTCTCTCTCCCCGACCTCTCTCTCCCCGACCTCTCTCTCCCCGACCTCTCTCTCCCCGACCTCTCTCTCCCCGACCTCTCTCTCCCCGACCTCTCTCTCCCTGACCTCTCTCTCCCTGACCTCTCTCCCTGGTCTCTCTCTCCCTGACCTCTCTCTCCCCGACTTCTCTCTCCCTAACCTCTCTATCTCCCCGACCTCTCTCTCCCTGACCTCTCTCTCCCTGACCTCTCTCTCCCCGACCTCTCTCTCCCCGACCTCTCTCTCCCTGACCTCTCTCTCCCTGACCTCTCTCCCTGATCTCTCTCTCCCTGACCTCTCTCTCCCCGACCTCTCTCTCCCTCACCTCTCTCTCTCCCCGGCCTCTCTCTCCCTGATCTCTCTCTCCCCGACCTCTCTCTCCCCGACCTCTCTCTCCCCGACCTCTCTCTCCCTGACCTCTCTCTCCCTGACCTCTCTCCCTGGTCTCTCTCTCCCTGACCTCTCTCTCCCCGACTTCTCTCTCCCTGACCTCTCTATCTCCCCGACCTCTCTCTCCCTGACCTCTCTCTCCCTGACCTCTCTCTCCCCGACCTCTCTCTCCCCGACCTCTCTCTCCCTGACCTCTCTCTCCCTGACCTCTCTCCCTGATCTCTCTCTCCCCGGCCTCTCTCTCCCTGACCTCTCTCTCCCCGGCCTCTCTCTCCCCGACCACTCTCTCCCCGACCTCTCTCTCCCCGACCTCTCTCTCCCCGACCTCTCTCTCCCCGACCTCTCTCTCCATGACCTCTCTCTCCCCGACCTCTCTCTCCCCGACCTCTCTCTCCCCGACCTCTCTCTCCCTGACCTCTCTCTCCCTGACCTCTCTCCCTGATCTCTCTCTCCCTGGCCTCTCTCTCCCCGACTTCTCTCTCCCTGACCTCTCTCTCTCCCCGACCTCTCTCTCCCTGACCTCTCTCTCCCTGACCTCTCTCTCCATGACCTCTCTCTCCCCGACCTCTCTCTCCCCGACCTCTCTCTCCCTGACCTCTCTCTCTCCCTGACCTCTCTCTCCCTGACCTCTCTCTCTCCCCGGCCTCTCTCTCCCTGATCTCTCTCTCCCCGACCTCTCTCTCCCTGACCTCTCTCTCCCCGACCTCTCTCTCCCTGATCTCTCTCTCCCTGACCTCTCTCCCTGACCTCTCTCTCCCCGACCTCTCTCTCCCCGACCTCTCTCTCCCCGACCTCTCTCTCCCTGATCTCTCTCTCCCCGACCTCTCTCTCCCTGACCTCTCTCTCCCTGACCTCTCTCTCGCCGACCTCTCTCTCCCTGACCTCTCTCTCCATGACCTCTCTCTCCCTGACCTCTCTCTCCCCGACCTCTCTCTCCCCGACCTCTCTCTCCCCGACCTCTCTCTCCATGACCTCTCTCTCCCTGACCTCTCTCTCTACGACCTCTCTCTCCCCGACCTCTCTCTCCCCGACCTCTCTCTCCCCGACCTCTCTCTCTCCCCGACCTCTCTCTCCCCGACCTCTCTCTCCCTGACCTCTCTCTCCCTGACCTCTCTCTCTCCCCGACCTCTCTCTCCCTGACCTCTCTCTCCCTGACCTCTCTCTGCCCGACCTCTCTCTCCCTGACCTCTCTCTCCCCGACCTCTCTCTCCCCGACCTCTCTCTCCCCGACCTCTCTCTCCCCGACCTCTCTCTCCCCGACCTCTCTCTCCCTGACCTCTCTCTCCCTGACCTCTCTCCCTGGTCTCTCTCTCCCTGACCTCTCTCTCCCCGACTTCTCTCTCCCTGACCTCTCTATCTCCCCGACCTCTCTCTCCCTGACCTCTCTCTCCCTGACCTCTCTCTCCCCGACCTCTCTCTCCCCGACCTCTCTCTCCCTGACCTCTCTCTCCCTGACCTCTCTCCCTGATCTCTCTCTCCCTGACCTCTCTCTCCCCGACCTCTCTCTCCCTCACCTCTCTCTCTCCCCGGCCTCTCTCTCCCTGATCTCTCTCTCCCCGACCTCTCTCTCCCCGACCTCTCTCTCCCCGACCTCTCTCTCCCTGACCTCTCTCTCCCTGACCTCTCTCCCTGGTCTCTCTCTCCCTGACCTCTCTCTCCCCGACTTCTCTCTCCCTGACCTCTATATCTCCCCGACCTCTCTCTCCCTGACCTCTCCCTCCCTGACCTCTCTCTCCCCGACCTCTCTCTCCCCGACCTCTCTCTCCCTGACCTCTCTCTCCCTGACCTCTCTCCCTGATCTCTCTCTCCCTGACCTCTCTCTCCCCGACCTCTCTCTCCCTGACCTCTCTATCTCCCCGACCTCTCTCTCCCTGACCTCTCTCTCCCTGACCTCTCTCTCCCCGACCTCTCTCTCCCCGACCTCTCTCTCCCTGACCTCTCTCTCCCTGACCTCTCTCCCTGATCTCTCTCTCCCTGACCTCTCTCTCCCCGACCTCTCTCTCCCTCACCTCTCTCTCTCCCCGGCCTCTCTCTCCCTGATCTCTCTCTCCCCGACCTCTCTCTCCCCGACCTCTCTCTCCCCGACCTCTCTCTCCCTGACCTCTCTCTCCCTGACCTCTCTCCCTGGTCTCTCTCTCCCTGACCTCTCTCTCCCCGACTTCTCTCTCCCTGACCTCTATATCTCCCCGACCTCTCTCTCCCTGACCTCTCCCTCCCTGACCTCTCTCTCCCCGACCTCTCTCTCCCCGACCTCTCTCTCCCTGACCTCTCTCTCCCTGACCTCTCTCCCTGATCTCTCTCTCCCTGACCTCTCTCTCCCCGACCTCTCTCTCCCTCACCTCTCTCTCTCCCCGACCTCTCTCTCCCTGATCTCTCTCTCCCCGACCTCTCTCTCCCCGACCTCTCTCTCCCCGACCTCTCTCTCCCTGACCTCTCTCTCCCTGACCTCTCTCCCTGGTCTCTCTCTCCCTGACCTCTCTCTCCCCGACTTCTCTCTCCCTGACCTCTATATCTCCCCGACCTCTCTCTCCCTGACCTCTCCCTCCCTGACCTCTCTCTCCCCGACCTCTCTCTCCCCGACCTCTCTCTCCCTGACCTCTCCCTCCCTGACCTCTCTCCCTGATCTCTCTCTCCCTGACCTCTCTCTCCCCAACCTCTCTCTCCCTCACCTCTCTCTCTCCCCGGCCTCTCTCTCCCTGATCTCTCTCTCCCCGGCCTCTCTCTCCCTGACCTCTCTCTCCCCGGCCTCTCTCTCCCCGACCACTCTCTCCCCGACCTCTCTCTCCCCGACCTCTCTCTCCCCGACCTCTCTCTCCCCGACCTCTCTCTCCATGACCTCTCTCTCCCCGACCTCTCTCTCCCCGACCTCTCTCTCCCCGACCTCTCTCTCCCCGACCTCTCTCTCCCCGACCTCTCTCTCCCTGACCTCTCTCTCCCCGACCTCTCTCTCCCCGACCTCTCTCTCCCTGACCTCTCACTCCCCGACCTCTCTCTCACTGACCTCTCACTCCCCGACCTCTCTCTCCCTGACCTCTCTCCCTGATCTCTCTCTCCCTGGCCTCTCTCTCCCCGACTTCTCTCTCCCCGACCTCTCTCTCGCTCCCTGACCTCTCTCTCCCTGACCTCTCTCTCCCTGACCTCTCTCTCCCTGACCTCTCTCTCCCTGACCTCTCTCTCCCTGACCTCTCTCTCTCCCTGACCTCTCTCTCCCTGACCTCTCTCTCCCCGACCTCTCTCTCCCCGACCTCTCTCTCCCTGACCTCTCTCTCCCCGACCTCTCTCTCCCCGACCTCTCTCTCCCCGACCTCTCTCTCTCTCTCTATTCCCTATCTTGTTCTCCTGATCCAGAGTTCAGCCTAGGCGTTCCCCACCTCCCACACGTTCCACTCTCCCTGATACCCCTGCCCGCTCGGGGGCTGCGGTCCCGAGGGTCCGGAGGATGCCAGTCTCCGGGAGCGCATTGCCGACGCGGAGCCACAGTCCTGGGAGAAAGCCCGGAAGGTTCCGAATGCTAGACGCTGACTCCCTGCGAGGTTAGAGCCACAGCAGACTGGAGAGACGTGCAGCCGCTGGGAGGACAGGTGAGGTAGAGCGGGGGACAGGTGGGGTGATAAATAGAAGCTGTAAACAGAGACGCTGGTACACACACACACACACACACACACACACACACACACACACACACACACACACACACTGCCTGGCCAACGGAGATAAGAGACAATGACAGAGGCAGCACACAAAGCACACAGAGTCCTGCATTGTCTCAAAGCAAATGGAGAACAAGTGGGACAGGGAGGCTGTGCGGAGGGAGCTGTCTTCACTGCACATTCACTTCCATGTTCATTCACTCAGGGGCTGTGGGTCTCACCCACGTCAACCAGGGCTGTGAGGGAGAGCGCAACAGTCACAGAGACACACACACACACACACACACACTCACACACACACTCACATAAACACTCACACACACACACACACACACACACACACACACTCACACACTCACACATACACACACTCACACACACAGAGATACAGAGATAGGGAGGGGTGTAGCGGCTGGAGGAGGTTACGGAGATAGGGAGGGGTGTAGGGGCTGGAGGTGGTTACAGAGATAGGGAGGGTTGTAGGGGCTGGAGAGGGTTACAGAGATAGGGAGGGGTGTAGGGGCTGGAGGAGGTTACAGAGGTAGGGAGGGGTTTAGGGGCTGGAGGAGGTTACAGAGATAGGAAGAGGTGTAGGGGCTGGAGGATGTTACAGAGATAGGGAGGGGTGTAGGGCCTGGAGGAGGTTACAGAGATAGGGAGGGGTGTAGGGGCTGGAGGATGTTACAGAGATAGGGAGGGGTTTAGGGGCTGGAGGAGGTTACAGGGATAGGGAGGTGTGTAGGGGCTGGAGGATGTTACAGAGATAGGGAGGGGTGTAGGGACTGGAGGAGGTTACAGAGATAGGGAGGGGTGTAGTGACTGGAGGAGGTTACAGAGATAGGGAGGGGTTTTGGGGCTGGAGGATGTTACAGAGATAGGGAGGGTTGTAGGGGCTGGAGTATGTTACAGAGTTAGGGAGGGATGTAGGGGCTGGAGGAGGTTACAGAGATGGGAAGTTTTGCAGCGGCTGGAAGAGGTAACAGAGATAGGGAGGGTTGTAGAGGCTGGAGGAGGTTACAGAGGTAGGGAGGGGTGTTGGGTCTGGAGGAGGTTACAGAGATAGGGAGTGTTGTAGGGGCTGGAGGAGGTTACAGACATAGGGAGGATTGTAGGTGCTGGTGGAGGTTACAGAGATAGGAAGGGATGTAGGGGATGGAGGAGGTTACAGAGATAGGGAGGGGTGTAGGTGCTGGAGGAGGTTACAGAGATAGGGAGGGGTGTAGGTGCTGGAGGAGGTTACAGAGATAGAGAGGGGTGTAGTGGCTGGAGGAGGTTACAGAGATAGAGAGGGGTGTAGGGGCTGGAGGAGGTTACCGGGATAGGGAAGGTTATAGGGGCTGGTGGAGGTTACAGAGATAGGTAGGGTTGTAGGGGCTGGAGGAGGTAACAGAGATAGGGAGGGTTGTAGAGGCTGGAGGAGGTTACAGAGATAGGGAGGGGTGTTGGGTCTGGAGGAGGTTACAGAGATAGGGAGTGTTGTAGGGGCTGGAGGAGGTTACAGACATAGGAAGGGGTGTATGGGCTGGAGGAGGATACAGAGATAGGGAAGGGTGTAGGGGCTGGAGGAGGTTACAGAGACAGGGAGGGTTGAAGGGACTGGAGGAGTTTACAGAGATAGGGAGGGTTGTAGGGGCTGGAGGAGGTTACAGAGATAGGTAGGGTTGTAGGGGCTGGAGGAGCTTACAGAGATATGGAGGGTTGTTAGGGGCTGGAGGAGGTTACAGAGATAGGGAGGGGTGTAGGGGCTGGAGGAGGTTACAGAGATAGGGAGGGGTGTAGGGGCTGGAGGAGGTTACAGAGATAGGGAGGGGTGTAGGGGCTGGAGGAGGTTACAGAGACAGGGAGGGTTGAAGGGACTGGAGGAGTTTACAGAGATAGGGAGGGTTGTAGGGGCTGGAGGAGGTTACAGAGATAGTTAGGGTTGTAGGGGCTGGAGGAGCTTACAGAGATATGGAGGGTTGTTAGGGGCTGGAGGAGGTTACAGAGATAGGGAGGGGTGTAGGGGCTGAAGGAGGTTACAGAGATAGGGAGGGGTGTAGGGGCTGGAGGAGGTTACAGAGATAGGGAGGGGTGTAGGGGCTGGAGGAGGTTACAGAAATAGGGAGGGTTGTAGGGGCTGGAGAAGGTTACAGAGATATCGAGCGTTGTTAGGGGCAGGAGGAGGTTATAGAGATAGAGAGGGGTGTAGGGGCTGGAGGAGGTTACATGTATAGGGAGGGTTATAGTGGGACTGGAGGAGGTTACAGAGATAGGGAGGGTTGTATGAGCGGGAGGAGGTTACAGAGATAGGGAGGGGTGTAGGGGCTGGAGGAGGTTACAGAGATAGGGAGGGGTGTAGGGGCTGGAGGAGGTTACAGAGATAGGGAGGGGTTTAGGGGCTGGAGGAGGTTACAGAGATAGGAAGAGGTGTAGGGGCTGGAGGATGTTACAGAGATAGGGAGGGGTGTAGGGCCTGGAGGAGGTTACAGAGATAGGGAGGGGTGTAGGGGCTGGAGGATGTTACAGAGATAGGGAGGGCTTTAGGGGAGGGAGGAGGTTACAGGGATAGGGAGGTGTGTAGGGGCTGGAGGATGTTACAGAGATAGGGAGGGGTGTAGGGACTGGAGGAGGTTACAGAGATAGGGAGGGGTGTAGTGACTGGAGGAGGTTACAGAGATAGGGAGGGGTGTACGGGCTGGAGGAGGTTACAGAGATAGGGAGGGGTGTAGGGGCTGGAGGAGGTTACAGAGATAGGGAGGGGTGTAGGGGCTGGAGGAGGTTACAGAAATAGGGAGGGTTGTAGGGGCTGGAGAATGTTACAGAGATATCGAGCGTTGTTAGGGGCTGGAGGAGGTTATAGAGATAGAGAGGGGTGTAGGGGCTGGAGGAGGTTACAGAGATAGGGAGGGGTGTAGGGGCTGGAGGAGGTTACAGAGATAGGGAGGGGTGTAGGGGCTGGAGGAGGTTACAGAGAAAGGGAGGGTTGTAGGGGCTGGAGGAGGTTACAGAAATAGGGAGGGTTGTAGGGGCTGGAGAAGGTTACAGAGATATCGAGCGTTGTTAGGGGCTGGAGGAGGTTACAGAGATAGGGAGGGTTGTAGGAGCGGGAGGAGGTTACAGAGATAGGGAGGGGTGTAGGGGCTGGAGGAGGTTACAGAGATAGGGAGGGGTGTAGGGGCTGGAGGAGGTTACAGAGATAGGGAGGGGTGTAGGGGCTGGAGGAGGTTACAGAGATAGGGAGGGGTTTAGGGGCTGGAGGAGGTTACAGAGATAGGGAGGGGTTTAGGGGCTGGAGGAGGTTACAGAGATAGGAAGAGGTGTAGGGGCTGGAGGATGTTACAGAGATAGGGAGGGGTGTAGGGCCTGGAGGAGGTTACAGAGATAGGGAGGGGTGTAGGGGCTGGAGGATGTTACAGAGATAGGGAGGGGTTTAGTGGCTGGAGGAGGTTACAGGGATAGGGAGGTGTGTAGGGGCTGGAGGATGTTACAGAGATAGGGAGGGGTGTAGGGACTGGAGGAGGTTACAGAGATAGGGAGGGGTGTAGTGACTGGAGGAGGTTACAGAGATAGGGAGGGGTTTTGGGGCTGGAGGATGTAACAGAGATAGGGAGGGTTGTCGGGGCTGGAGTATGTTACAGAGTTAGGGAGGGATGTAGGGGCTGGAGGAGGTTACAGAGATGGGAATTTTTGCAGCGGCTGGAAGAGGTAACAGAGATAGGGAGGGTTGTAGAGGCTGGAGGAGGTTACAGAGGTAGGGAGGGGTGTTGGGTCTGGAGGAGGTTACAGAGATAGGGAGTGTTGTAGGGGCTGGAGGAGGTTACAGACATAGGGAGGATTGTAGGTGCTGGTGGAGGTTACAGAGATAGGAAGGGATGTAGGGGATGGAGGAGGTTACAGAGATAGGGAGGGGTGTAGGTGCTGGAGGAGGTTACAGAGATAGGGAGGGGTGTAGGTGCTGGAGGAGGTTACAGAGATAGAGAGGGGTGTAGTGGCTGGAGGAGGTTACAGAGATAGAGAGGGGTGTAGGGGCTGGAGGAGGTTACCGGGATAGGGAAGGTTATAGGGGCTGGTGGAGGTTACAGAGATAGGTAGGGTTGTAGGGGCTGGAGGAGGTAACAGAGATAGGGAGGGTTGTAGAGGCTGGAGGAGGTTACAGAGATAGGGAGGGGTGTTGGGTCTGGAGGAGGTTACATAGATAGGGAGTGTTGTAGGGGCTGGAGGAGGTTACAGACATAGGGATGGGTGTATGGGCTGGAGGAGGATACAGAGATAGGGAAGGGTGTAGGGGCTGGAGGAGGTTACAGAGACAGGGAGAGTTGAAGGGACTGGAGGAGTTTACAGAGATAGGGAGGGTTGTAGGGGCTGGAGGAGGTTACAGAGATAGGTAGGGTTGTAGGGGCTGGAGGAGCTTACAGAGATATGGAGGGTTGTTAGGGGCTGGAGGAGGTTACAGAGATAGGGAGGGGTGTAGGGGCTGGAGGAGGTTACAGAGATAGGGAGGGGTGTAGGGGCTGGAGGAGGTTACAGAGATAGGGAGGGGTGTAGGGGCTGGAGGAGGTTACAGAAATAGGGAGGGTTGTAGGGGCTGGAGAAGGTTACAGAGATATCGAGCGTTGTTAGGGGCTGGAGGAGGTTATAGAGATAGAGAGGGGTGTAGGGGCTGGAGGAGGTTACATGTATAGGGAGGGTTATAGTGGGACTGGAGGAGGTTACAGAGATAGGGAGGGTTGTATGAGCGGGAGGAGGTTACAGAGATAGGGAGGGGTGTATGAGCGGGAGGAGGTTACAGAGATAGGGAGGGTTGTAGTGGGGCTGGAGGAGGTTACAGAGATAGGAAGGGGTGTAGGGGCTGGAGGAGGTTACCGAGATAAGGAGGGTTGTAGGGGCTGGAGGTGTTTACAGAGATAGGGATGGGTGTAGGAGCGGGAGGAGGTTACAGAGATAGGGAGGGTTGTAGTGGGGCTGGAGGAGGTTACAGAGATAGGAAGGGGTGTAGGGGCTGCGAGGATGTTACAGAGATAAGGAGGGTTGTAGGGGCTGGAGTAGGTTACAGAGATAGGGAGGGTTGTAGGGGCTGGAGGAGGTTACAGAGATAGGGACGGGAGTAGGGGCTGGAGGAGGTTACAGAGATAGGGAGGGTTGTAGGCGGCTGCAGGAGGTTACAGAGATAGGGAGGGTTGTAGGGGCTGGAGGAGGTTACAGAGATAGGGAGGGTAGTAGGGGCTGGAGGAGGTTACAGAGATAGGGAGGGGTGTAGGGGCTGGAGGAGGTTACAGAGATAGGGAGGGGTGTAGGAGCTGGAGGAGGTTACAGAGATAGGGAGGGGTGTAGGGGCTGGAGGAGGTTACAGAGATAGGGAGGGGTGTAGGGGCTGGAGGAGGTTACAGAGATAGGGAGGGGTGTAGGGGCTGGAGGAGGTTTTCGAGATAGGGAGGGGTGTAGGGACTGGAGGAGGTTACAAAGATAGAGAGGGGTTGTAGGGGCTGGAGGAGGTTACAGAGAGACGGAGGGGTGTAGGGTCTGGAGGAGGTTACAGAGATAGGGAGGGGTGTAGGAGCTAGAGGAGGTTACAGAGATAGGGAGGGGTGTAGGAGCTAGAGGAGGTTACAGAGATAGGGAGGGGTGTCGGGGCTAGAGGAGGTTACAGAGATAGGGAGGGGTGTCGGGGCTGGAGGAGTTTACAGAGATAGGGAGGGGTGTAGGGGCTGGAGGAGGTTACAGAGATAGGGTGGGGTGTAGGGGCTGGAGGAGGTTACAGAGATAGGGAGGGGTGTAGGGGCTGGAGGAGGTTACAGAGATAGGGAGTGGTGTAGGGGCTGGAGGAGGTTACAGAGATAGGGAGGGGTGTAGGGGCTGGAGGAGGTTACAGAGATAGGGAGGGGTGTAGGGGCTGGAGGAGGTTACAGAGATAGGGAGGGGTGTAGGTACTGGAGGAGGTTACAGAGATAGGGAGGGGTGTAGGGGCTGGAGGAGGTTACAGAGATAGGGAGGGTGTAGGGTCTGGAGGAGGTTACAGAGATAGGGAGGGTTGTAGGAGCTAGAGGAGGTTACAGAGATAGGGAGGGGTGTAGGAGCTAGAGGAGGTTACAGAGATAGGGAGGGGTGTAGGGTCTGGAGGAGGTTACAGAGATAGGGAGGGGTGTAGAGTCTGGAGGAGGTTACAGAGATAGGGTTGGGTGTAGAGGACCGGAGGAGGTTACAGAGATAGGGAGGGGTGTAGGGGCTGGAGGAGGTTACAGAGATAGGGAGGGGTGTAGGGGCTGGAGGAGGTTACAGAGATAGGGAGGGGTGTAGGGGCTGGAGGAGGTTACAGAGATAGGGAGGGGTGTAGGAGCTAGAGGAGGTTACAGAGATAGGGAGGGGTGTAGGGGCTGGAGGAGGTTACAGAGATAGGGAGGGTTGTCGGGTCTGTCTCTTCCTCTATCTCTTTCTCTGTCCCTCTCTCTCTCTCTGACTGTTTCTTTCTCCCTCACTGTCTCTGTTACTTGATCCTAGCATCTTTCCCTTCATCCAACGCTACCTTTCACTCTCTCTCTGTCTGACTCTCTCTGTCTCTGTATCTCCCTCTCTCTGTATCTCCCTCTCTCTGTATCTCCCTCTCTCTGTATCTCTCTCTCTCTGTATCACTCTCTCTCTGTCTGACTCTGTCTGTCTCTCTCTGTATCTCTCTCTCTCTGTCTGACTCTCTCTGTCTCTCTCTGTATCTCCCTCTCTCTGTATCTCTCTCTCTCTGTATCTCCTTCTCTCTGTATCTCTCTCTCTCTGTATCTCCTTCTCTCTGTATCTCTCTCTCTCTGTATCTCTCTCTCTGTATCTCCCTCTCTGTGTCTCTCTCTGTATCTCTCTCTTTCTGTATCTCCCTCTCTCTGTTTCTCTCTCTCTCTGTATCTCTCTCTCTCTGTATCTCCCTCTCTGTGTCTCTCTCTGTATCTCTCTCTTTCTGTATCTCCCTCTCTCTGTATCTCTCTCTCTCTGTATCTCCCTCTCTCTGTATCTCTCTCTCTCTGTATCTCCCTCTCTCTGTATCTCTCTCTCTCTGTATCTCCCTCTCTCTGTATCTCCCTCTCTCTGTATCTCTCTCTCTCTGTCTGACTCTCTCTGTCTCTTTCTGTATCTTTCTCTCTCTGTATCTCCCTCTCTCTGTATCTCCCTCTCTCTGTATCTCCCTCTCTCTGTATCTCTCTCTCTCTGTATCTCTCTCTCTCTGTATCTCCCTCTCTCTGTATCTCCCTCTCTCTGTATCTCCCTCTCTCTGTATCTCTCTCTCTCTGTATCTCTCTCTCTCTGTCTGACTCTCTCTGTCTCTCTCTCTGTCTGACTCTCTGTCTCTTTCTGTATCTCTCTCTCTCTGTATCTCCCTCTCTCTGTATCTCTCTCTCTCTGTATCTCTCTCTCTCTGTCTGACTCTATCTCTCTCTCTGTATCTCTCTCTCTCTGTATCTCTCTCTCTCTGTCTGACTCTCTCTGTCTCTTTCTGTATCTCTCTCTCTGTATCTCTCTCTGTCTGACTGTCTCTTTCTGTATCTCTCTCTCTCTGTATCTCTCTCTCTCTGTATCTCCCTCTCTCTGTATCTCTCTCTGTATCTCTCTCTGTATCTCTCTCTCTCTGTGTTTCTCTTTCTCTCTCTCTCACTCTCTGTCTGTTGCTCTATCCTAATTATTCATTCTATCAGTTGCTCTTTGCCTCTGTCTCTCTTTCTCACCTTCTCTCTCTCCCCTACGACTCTTTCCCTCTCCCTCGCTCTCTATCAGTCTCTTTCCCTCTCTCTTTCACAGCTGATCTCGCTCCCCTACTTCTCTCTCTCCATCTCTGTCTCCCTCACTCTCTGTCTCTGTACTGTTTCTCTCTCTCACTCTCTGTCTGTTAGTTACTCTATCCCACTCATTCATTCTCTCAGTTGCTCTCTGAATCTATCTCTCATTCTCACCTTAGCTCTCTCCCCGACCTCTATCTCCCCGACCTCTCTCTCCCTGACATCTCTCTCCCTGACCTCTCTCTCCCTCACTCCCCGACCTCTCTCTCCCCAGCCTCCCTCTCCCCGACCTCTCTCTCCCCAACCTCTCTCTCCCCAACCCCTCTCTACCTGACCTCTCACTCCCCGACCTCTCTCTCCCTGACATCTCTCTCCCTGACCTCTCTCTCCCCGACCTCTCTCTCCCTGACCTCTCTCTCCCCGACCTCTCTCTCCCCGACCTCTCTCTCCCTGACCTCTCTCTCCCTGACCTCTCACTCCCCGACCTCTCTCTCCCCGACCTCTCTCTCCCTGACCTCTCTCTCCCTGACCTCTCTCTCCCCGACCTCTCTCTCACTGACCTCTCTCTCTCCCTGACCTCTCTCCCTGACCTCTCTCTCCACGACTTCTCTCTCCCCGACTTCTCTCTCACTGACCTCTCACTCCCCGACCTCTCTCTCCCCGACCTCTCTCTCCCCGACCTCTCTCTCACTGACCTCTCTCTCTCCCTGACCTCTCTCCCTGACCTCTCTCTCCCTGACCTCTCTCTCCCCGACCTCTCTCTCCTTGACCTCTCTCTATCCCTGACCTCTCTCCCCGACCTCTCTCTCCCCGACCTCTCTCTCCCCGACCTCTCTCTCCCTGACCTCTCTCTCCCCGACCTCTCTCTCCCTGACCTCTCTCTCCCTGACCTCTCTCTCCCCGACCTCTCTCTCACTGACCTCTCTCTCCCTGACCTCTCTCTCCCCGACCTCTCTCTCCCCGACCTCTCTCTCACTGACCTCTCTCTCCCCGACCTCTCTCTCCCCGACTTCTCTCTCCCCGACCTCTCTCTCACTGACCTCTCTCTCTCCCTGAGCTCTCTCCCTGACCTCTCTCTCCCCGACTTCTCTCTCCCCGACCTCTCTCTCCCTGACCTCTCTCTCCCCGACCTCTCTCTCCCCGACCTCTCTCTCCCTGACCTCTCTCTCCCTGACCTCTCTCTCCATGACCTCTCTCTCTCCCTGACCTCTCTCTCACTGACCTCTC
>JANJGN010004451.1:0-33239 GCA_026770705.1 Isurus oxyrinchus | reverse complement strand
AGACACTGCGGGGGGGGGGGGTGCTGAGGGGGTTGAGGAATTTCACACACTGCGGTGAGTGGGGTGGTGAAGGGGTATGGAATTTCTCACACAGCGGTGAGGGGGTGTGAAGGGATTAGGAATTTCTGGCACTGTAGAAAGGGGTGAAGGGGTGAGAAATTTCTCACACAGCGGAGAGAGGTGGGTTTGAAGGGGTGATGAATTTCTCACACAGTGGAAAGACGGGGGATGTGAAGGGGTGAGGGACTTCTCACACTGTGGAGAGGGGGGGGTGAATGTGTGAGGAATTTCTCACAAAGTGGATAGAGGGGGTGAAGGGTGAGGAATTTCTTACACTGTTGAGGGGGGGGAGGTGAAGCAATGATGAATTTCTCAAACTGTGGAGGCATTTGAAGGGGTGAGGAATACCTCACACTGCGGAGATGGGGTGAAAGGGTGAGGAATTTCTCACACTGCGGAGAGCGGGTGGTGAAGGGGTGAGGTATTTCTCATGCCACGGTGAGCCGGGGTGGGGGGGGGGGGGGGGGTGGGGGTGAAGGGGTGAGGAATTTCTCACACAGCGGTGAGGGGGGTGTGAAGGGATGAGGAATTTCTCACACAGCGGTGAGGGGGGTTGTGAAGGGATTAGGAATTTCTGGCACTGTAGAGAGTTGTGAAGGGGTGAGGAATTTCTCACACAGTGGAGAGAGGTGGGTTTGAAGGGGTGATGAATTTCTCACACAGTGGGGAGACGGGGATGTGAAGGGGTGAGGAATTCCTCACACAGTGGTGAGGAGGGGTGCAGGGGAGAGGGAATTTCTCACAAAATGGAGAGAGTGGGGTGAAGGGTGAGGAATTTCTCACACTGTGGAGAGGGGGGGGTGAAGGTGTGAGGAATTTCTCACACTGCAGTGAGGGGGTGTGAAGTGGTGAGGAATTTGTCACACTGCGGTGAAGGGGGGGGGGGGGGGTGAAGGGGTGAGGAATTTGTCACACTGCCCTGAGGGGGGGGGGGGGGGGGGGGGGGGGGGGTGAAGGGGGTGAGGAATTTCTCACACTGTGGAGAGGGGGGGTGAAGGTGTGAGGAATTTCTCACACTGTGGAGAGGGGGGGGTGAAGGTGTGAGGAATTTCTCACACTGCAGTGAGGGGGGGGTGAAGGGGTGAGGAATTTCTCACACTGCCCTGAGGGCGGGAGTTGAAGGGGTAAGGAATTTCTGACACTGCGGTGAGGGGGGAGGTGAAGGGGAGTGGAATTTCTCACACTGTGGAGTGGGGGTGAAGGGGTGAGGAATTTATCACACCGCGGTGAGGGTCGATGAAGGGGGTGAGCAATTTCTCACACTGCCGTGAATTGGTTGAAGGAGTGAGGACTTTCTCACACAGTGGAGAGATAGGCATGTGAAGGGATGTGAAATTTCTCACACAGTGTTGAGGGGGGTGAAAGGGTGAGGAATTTGTCAAACTGCGGAGATGGGGTGAAAGGGTGAGGAATTTCTCACACTGCGGTGAGGGGGGGAAGGGGTGAGGAATTTCTCACACAGTGGAGAGAGGGGGGTGAAGTGGTGAGGAATTTCTCACACAGCGGTGAGGGGGTGTGAAGGCATTAGGAATTTCTGACACTGCGGAGGGGTGTGAAGTGGTTGAGGAATTTCTCACACCGCGATGAGCAGGTGAGGGGTGTGAGGAATTTCTCACTTTGCGGACAGGGGGGGATGAAGGGGTGTGGAAGTTCTGACACTGCGGAGAGCGGGGTGGCGAAGGGGTGTGAATTTCTCAAACTCCAGAGAGGGGTGAAGGGCGTGAGGAATTTCTCACTATGTGGACAGGGGTAAAGGGGTGAGGAATTTGTTACACTGTGGAGAGGGGTTGAAGGGGTGAGAGAGTTCTCACACTGCAGGGAGGGGGTTGGACAGGTGAAGAATTTCTCACATTGTGGAGAGGGAGGATGAAGGGGTGAGGAATTTCTCACTATGCGGACAGGGCGTGAAGGATTGAGGTATTTCTCACACCGCGGTGAGCGGGGGGGGGGGTGTGAAGGGGTGAGGAATTTCTCACACAGTGGAGAGAGGGGGGTGAAGGGGTGAGGAATTTCTCACACAGTGGAGAAGGGGGTGAAGAGGTGAGGAATTTCTCACACTGCGGAGAGGGGGGGGTGAAGAGGTGAGGAATTTCTCACACTGCGGAGAGGGGGGGTGAAGAGGTGAGGAATTTCTCACACTGCGGAGAGGGGGGGTGAAGAGGTGAGGAATTTCTCACACTGCGGAGAGGGGGGGGTGAAGAGGTGAGGAATTTCTCACACTGCGGAGAGGGGGGCTGAAGAGGTGAGGAATTTCTCACACTTGGGAGAGGGGGGGGGTGAAGGGTGGGGAATTTCTCACACTGCGGAGAGGGGGGGTGAAGGGGTGAGGAATTTCCCACACATTGGAGAGAGCGGGGTGTGAAGTGGTGAGGAATTTTACATTGCGGAGATGGGTTGAAAGTATGAGGAATTTCTCAGACTGCAGTGAGGGGGAGGAGAAGGGGTGAGCAATTTCTCACACTGGGGAGAGGGGGACGTGAAATGGTGAGGAATTTCTCACACTATGGAGAGGGGGGGGGTGAAGGGGTGAGGAATTTCTCACACTGTGGTGAGGGAGGGTGGAGTGGTGAGGAATTTCTCACACTGCAGTGTGGGAGGTGAAGGGTTGAGGAAATCTCTCACACTGTGGTGAGGGGGGGGATGAAGGCGTGATTAATTTCTCACACTGCGGAGGGGCTGGTATGGAGGGGTTAGGAATTTCTCACACTGCAGTGAGGGAGGGTGAAGGGGTGAGGAATTTCTCACACGGTGGTGAGTGAGGGATGAAGGGGTGAGGAATTTCTCACACTGCAGTGAGGCAGGGTGAAGGCGTGAGTAATTTCTAACACTGTGAGGGTGGGTGAAGAGGTGAGGAATTTCTCACACTGTGGAGAGGGGGGGTGAAGGGGTGAGGAATGTCTCACACCGTGGTGAGGGGCGATGAAGGGGTGAGGAATTTCTCACACAATGGTGAGGGGGGGCGTGAAGGGGTGAGGAATTTCTCACACTGTGGAGAGAGGGGTGAAGGGGTGAGGGAATTTCTCACACTTTGGAGAGAGGGGTGAAGGGGTGAGGAATTTCTCACACTTTGGAGAGAGGGGTGAAGGGTGAGGAATTTCTCACACTGTGGAGAGAGGGGTGGAGGGGTGAGGAATTTCTCACACAGCGGTGAGGGGGTGTAAAGGGATTAGGAATTTCTGACACTGCAGAGAGGGGTGAAGGGGTGAGAAATTTCTCACACAGCGGTGAGACGGGGATGTGAAGTATGAGGAATTTCTCACACTGTGGTGAGGGGAGGAGAAGGGGTGAGGAATTCCTCACACGGCAGAGGGGGGAGTGAAAGGGTGAGGAATTTCTCACACCGCAGTGAGGGGCGATGAACGTCTGAAGAATTTCTCACACTTTCGAGGGGAGGGTGAAGGGGTGAGGAATTTCTCACACTGTGGTGAGGGAGTGTGGAGGGGGTGAGGAATTTCTCACACAGCAGTGAGGCGGGTGTGAAGGGATTAGGAATTTCTGACACTGCAGAGAGGGGGTGAAGTGGTGAGAAATTTCTCACACAGTGGTGAGGGAGTGTGGAGGGGTGACGAATTTCTCACACTGCAATGAGGCGGGGTGAAGGGGTGATGAATTTATCACACTGCGGAGGGGCTGGTATGGAGGGGTTAGGAATTTCTCACACTGCAGAGCGGGGGGGTGAGTGGTTGAGGAGTTTCTCACACTTCAGAGGGAGAGTAAAGGGGTGTGGAATTTCTCACACTGCGGAGGGGCTGTGGTGAAGGGGTGAGGAATTTCTCACACCGCGGTGAGGGGTGATGAAGATGTGAGGAATTTCTCACACTATGGAGGGGGGGGGGGTGGTGAAGGGGTGAGGAATTTTCACACAGTGGAGAGAGGGGCAAGAATGGGTGAGGAATTTCTCACACTGTGGAGAGGGGGGAGAAGGGGTGAGGAATTTCCCACACATTGGAGAGAGCGGGGTGTGAAGTGGTGAGGAATTTCTCACACTGCGGTGAGCGGGTGGAGAAGCGGTGAGGAATTTCTCACACTTGGGAGGGGGGGGGGTGAAGAGGTGAGGAATTTCTCACACTGCGGAGAGGGGGGGTGAAGGGTGGGGAATTTCTCACACTGCGGAGAGGGGGGGGTGAAGAGGTGAGGAATTTCTCACACTTGGGAGGGGGGGGTGAAGAGGTGAGGAATTTCTCACACTTGGAGGGGGGGGGTGAAGGGTGGGGAATTTCTCACACTGCGGAGAGGGGGGGTGAAGAGGTGAGGAATTTCTCACACTTGGGAGGGGGGGGGGTGAAGAGGTGAGGAATTTCTCACACTTGGGAGGGGGGGGGTGGAAGAGGTGAGGAATTTCTCACACTTGGGAGGGGGGGGGTGAAGAGGTGAGGAATTTCTCACACTTGGGAGAGGGGGAGTGAAGAGGTGAGGAATTTCTCACACTGCGGAGAGGGGGGGTGAAGGGTGGGGAATTTCTCACACTGCGGAGAGGGGGGGTGAAGGGGTGAGGAATTTCCCACACATTGGAGAGAGCGGGGGTGTGAAGTGGTGAGGAATTTCACATTGCGGAGATGGTGTGAAAGTATGAGGAATTTCTCAGACTGCAGTGAGGGGGAGGAGAAGGGGGTGAGCAATTTCTCACATTGTGGAGAGCCTTGGAGAAGTGGTGAGGAATTTTCTCACACTATGGAGAGGGGGGCTGAAGGGGTGAGGGAATTTCTCACACTATGGTGAGGGGGGGTGAAGGGGTGAGGAATTTCTCACACTATGGTGAGGGGGGGTGAAGGGGTGAGGAATTTCTCACACTATGGTGAGGGAGGGTGAAGGGGTGAGGAATTTTCTCACACTATGGAGAGGGGGGGGGTGGTGAAGGGGTGAGGAATTTCTCACACTGGAGAGGGGGGGGTGAAGGGGTGAGGAATTTCTCACACTATGGAGAGGAGGGGTGAAGGGGTGAGGAATTTCTCACACAGTGGTGAGGGGGGTGAAGGGGGTGAGGAATTTCTCACACAGTGGTGAGAGGGGCATGAAGGGGTGGGGAATTTCTCACACAGTGGAGGGGGGGTGAAGGGGTGAGGAATTTCTCACACTGTGGAGTGGCTGGCATGGAGTGGTGAGGAATTTCTCACAGAGCGGAGGGGGGGAAGGGGTGAGGAATTTCTCACACAGCGATGAGGCGGGTGTGAAGGGATTAGTTATGTCTGACAATGCAGAGAGGGGTGAAAGGGTGAGAAATTTCTCACACAACGGTGAGACGGGGGATATGAAGGGGTGAGGAATTCCTCACACTGTGGAGAGGGGATGTGAAGGGGTAAGGAATTTCTCACACTGTGGAGAGGGGATGTGAAGGGGTGAGGTATCTCTCACACTAAGGAGAGGGGGGGTGAAGTAGTGAGGAATTTCTCACAATGTGGAGGGGGGGGAGGGGGTGAAGGGGTGAGAAATTTCTCACACTGTGGTGAGGGGAGTGTGAAGGGGTGAGGAATTTCTCACAGTGTGGGGAGGGGGTTGAAGGGGTGAGGAATTTCTCACACTTTGGATCGAGGGGTGAAGGGGTGAGAAATTTCTCACACTGTGGTGAGGGAGTGTGGAGGGGTGAGGAATTTCTCACACTGCAGTGAGGGGTGTGTGAAGGGATTAGGAATTTCTCACACAGCAGAGGGGGTGAAGTGGTGAGGAATTTCTCACACAGCGGTGAGACAGGGATGTGAAAGTATGAGGAATTTCTCACACTGTGGTGAGGGGAGGAGAAGGGGTGAGGAATTTCTCACACGGCAGAGGGGGAGTGAAGGGGTGAGGAATTTCTCACACTGTGGAGAGGGGGAGTGAAGTGGTGAGGAATTTCTCAACTGCGGAGCGGTTGGGGTGAAGGGGTGAGGAATGTCTCACACCGCAGTGAGGGGCGATGAACGTGTGAGGAATTTCTCACACTATGGAGGGGGGGGGGGTGAAGGGGTGAGGAATTTCTCACACGGTGGTGAGGGGTGCGTAAAGGGTTGAGGAATTTCTCACACTGTGGAGATGGGGGTGAAAGGATGAGGAATTTCTCACACCGCAGTGAGGGGCGATGAACGTGTGAGGAATTTCTCACACTTTCGGGGGGGGGGGTGAACGTGTGAGGAATTTCTCACACAGCAGTGAGGGGGGTGTGAAGGGATTAGGAATTTCTGACACTACAGAGAGGGGTGAAGGGGTGAGAAATTTCACACACTGTGGTGAGGGAGTGTGGAGGGGTGACGAATTTCTCACACTGCGGAGGGGGCTGGTATGGAGGGGTTAGGAATTTCTCACACTGCAGAGCGGGGGGTGAGTGGTTGAGGAATTTCTCACACTGCGGTGAGGGAGAGTAAAGGGGTGAGGAAATTCTCACACTGTGGAGGGGGGTGTAAAGGGGTGTGGAATTTCTCACACTGCGGAGGGGCTGTGGTGAAGGGGTAAGGAATGTCTCACACCGCGGTGAGGAGTGATGAAGGGGTGAGGAATTTCTCACACAGCAGTGAGGGGGGTGTGAAGGGATTAGGAATTTCTGACACTACAGAGAGGGGTGAAGGGGTGAGAAATTTCACACACTGTGGTGAGGGAGTGTGGAGGGGTGACGAATTTCTCACACTGCGGAGGGGCTGGTATGGAGGGGTTAGGAATTTCTCACACTGCAGAGCGGGGGGTGAGTGGTTGAGGAATTTCTCACACTGCGGTGAGGGAGAGTAAAGGGGGTGAGGAAATTCTCACACTGTGGAGGGGGGGTGTAAAGGGTTGTGGAATTTCTCACACTGCGGAGGGGCTGTGGTGAAGGGGTAAGGAATGTCTCACACCGCGGTGAGGAGTGATGAAGGGGTGAGGAATTTCTCACACTATGGAGAGGGGGGGGGGGGGGTGAAGGGGTGAGGAATTTCTCACACAGTGGAGAAGGGGGCAAGAAGGGGTGAGGAATTTCTCACACTATGGAGAGGGGGGTGAAGGGGTGAGGAATTTCCCACACGTTGGAGAGAGCGGGGGTGTGAAGTGGTGAGGAATTTCTCACACTGCGGTGAGCGGGTGGAGAAGCGGTGAGGAATTTCTCACACTTGGGAGAGGGGGGGTGAAGGGTGAGGAATTTCTCACACTACGGAGAGGGGGGGTGAAGGGGTGAGGAATTTCCCACACATTGGAGAGAGCGGGGTGTGAAGTGGTGAGGAATTTCACATTGCGGAGATGGTGTGAAAGTATGAGGAATTTCTCAGACTGCAGTGAGGGGGAGGAGAAGGGGGTGAGCAATTTCTCACACTGCGGAGAGCCTTGGAGAAGTGGTGAAGAATTTCTCACACTATGGAGAGGGGGGGTGAAGGGGTGAGGAATTTCTCACACAGTGGTGAGGGGGGGGTGAAGGGGTGAGGAATTTCTCACACTATGGTGAGGGGGGTAAAGGGGTGAGGAATTTCTCACACTATGGTGAGGGAGGGTGGAGTGGTGAGGAATTTCTCTCACTGCAGTGAGGTGGGGGTGAAGGTTTGAGGAATCTCTCACATTGTGGTGAGGGGGAGATGAAGGCGTGAGGAATTTCTCACACTGTGGAGGGGCTGTGGTGAAGGGGTGAGGAATGTCTCACACCACGTTGAAGGGCGATGAAGGTGTGAGGAATTTCTCACACTGTGGTGAGGGGGTGGTGAAGGCGTGAGGAATTTCTCACACTGTGGAGGGGGGGGTGAAGGGGTGAGGAATTTCTCACACAGTGGTGAGGGGGGCGTGAAGGGGTGAGGAAATTCTCACAATGTGGAGATGGGGTGAAAGGCTGTGGAATTTCTCACACAGTGGGGGGGGGGGAGGGGTGAGGAATTTCTCACACTGCGGAGTGGGGGGAAGGGGTGAGGAATTTCTCACACTGTGGAGAAGGGGAATGAAGGGGTGAGGAATTTCTCACACTGTGGAGAGTGGGAGTGAAGGAGTGAGGAATTTCTCACACTGTGGAGAGGGGGGGGTGAAGGGGGTGAGGAATTTCTCACACTGTGGAGAGTGGGAGTGAAGGAGTGAGGAATTTCTCACACTGTGGAGAGGGGGGGTGAAGGGGTGAGGAATGTCTCACACCGCAGTGTGGGGGCGATGAACGTGTGAGGAATTTCTCACACTATGGAGAGGGGGGTTGAAGGGGTGAGGAATTTCTCACAATGCGGTGAGGGGGGGGGGGGTGAAATGGTGAGGAATTTCTCACACGGTGGTGACGGGTGCGTAAAGGGGTGAGGAATTTCTCACACTGCGGAGATGGGGTGAAAGGGTGAGGAATTTCTCACACCGCAGTGAGGGGCGATGAACGTGTGAGGAATTTCTCACACTTTCGAGGGGAGGGTGAAGGGATGAGGAATTTCTCACACAGCAGTGAGGGGGGTGTGAAGGGATTAGGAATTTCTGACACTGCAGAGTGGGGTGAAGGGTTGAGGAATTTCTCACACTGCAGTGAGGCGGGGTGAAGGGGTGACGAATTTCTCACACTGCGGTGAGGGGAGAGTGGAGGGGTGAGGAATTTCACACACTGCAGAGGGAGAGTAAAGGGGTGAGGAATTTCTCACACTGTGGAGGGGGGTGTGAAGGGGTGAGGAATTTCTCACACTGCAGAGGGGCTGGGGTGAATGGGTGAGGAATGTCTCACACCGGGGTGAGGGGCGATGAAGGTGTGAGGAATTTCTCACACTATGGAGAGGGGGGGCGTGAAGGGGTGAGGAATTTCTCACACTGCAGTGAGCGGGTGGAGAAGCGGTGAGGAATTGTTCACACTTGGGAGAGGGGGGTTGAAGAGGTGAGGAATTTCTCACACTGCGGAGAGGGGAGGTGAAGGGTGGGGAATTTCTCACACTGCGGAGAGGGGGGTGAAGGGGTGAGGAATTTCTCACACAGTGGTGAGGGGGGTGAAGGGTTGAGGAATTTCTCATACTATGGTGAGGGAGGGGTGGTGTGGTGAGGAATTTCTCTCACTGCAGTGAGGTGGGGTGAAGGATTGAGGAATCTCTCACATTGTGGTGAGGGGGGGGATGAAGGCATGAGGAAATTCTCACACTGTGGAGAGTGTGGGGGTGAAGGGGTGAGGAATTTCTCACACAGTGGTGAGGGGGGGTGAAGGGGTGAGGAATTTCTCACACTATGGTGAGGGAGGGGTGGTGTGGTGAGGAATTTCTCTCACTGCAGTGAGGTGGGGTGAAGGATTGAGGAATCTCTCACATTGTGGTGAGGGGGGGGATGAAGGCATGAGGAATTTCACACACTGTGGAGGGGCTGTGGTGAAGGGGTAAGGAATGTCTCACACTACATTGAACGGCGATGAAGGTGTGAGGAATTTCTCACACAGTGGTGGGTGGGGGGGTGAAGGGGTGAGGAATGTCTCACACAGTGGTGAGGGGGGGCGTGAAGGCGTGAGGAATTTCTCACACTGTGGAGGGGGGGTGAAGGGGGTGAGGAATTTCTCAAACATTGGAGAGAGCGGGGTGTGAAAAGGTGAGGAATTTCTCACACTGCGGAGATGGGGTTAAAGAGGTGAGGAATTTCTCACACTGCGGAGGGGGGGGGGGTGAAGCGGTGAGGAATTTCTCACATTGCGGTCAGGGGAGGTGAAGGGGTGTGGAATTTCTCACACTGCGGAGAGGAGGGTTGAGGATTCTCTCACAATGCTAAGTGGGGTCAATGGTGCATAATTTCTCACACTGCTGACAGGGGGACGTAAAAGGGGTGGAATTTCTCACAGCCTGGAGTGGCTGGCACGGAGTGGTGAGGAATTTCTCACAGAGCGGAGGGGGGGAATGGGTGAGGAATTTCTCACAGAGCGGAGGGGGGGAAGGGGTGAGGAATTTCTCACAGAGCGGAGGGGGGGAAGGGGTGAGGAATTTCTCACAGAGTGGGGGGGGAAGGGGTGAGGAATTTCTCACACTGAGGTGATGGGGGTGAAGTGGTGAGGAATTTCACACACTGCGGAGGGGCAGTAAAGGGATGAGGAAATTCTCACACTGCAGGGTGGGGGGTAAAGGGGTGAGGAACTTCTCACACAGTGGAGAGAGGTGGCTGAAGGAGTGAGGAATTTCTCACATGGTGGCAGGGGGGAAGGAGTGAGGAATTTCTCATGCTGTGGAGAGCGGGCGGGGGTGAATGGGTGAGGAATTTCTCACACCTCGGTGAGGGGCAATGAAGGGGTGAGGAATTTCTCACACTATGGAGAGGGGGGTGAAGGGGTGAGGAATTTCTCACACTTTGGAGGGGGGGTTGAAGGGGTGAGGAATTCCTCACACTGTGGAGAGGGGGGTGAAGAAGTGAGGCATTTCTCACACTTTGGATGGGGGGGGTGAAGGGGTGAGGAATTTCTTACACGGCGATGAGGCGGGTGTGAAGGGATTAGTTATGTCTGACAATGCAGAGAGGGGTGAAAGGGTGAGAAATTTCTCACACAGCGGTGAGACGGGGATATGAAGGGGTAAGGAATTTCTCACACTGTGGAGAGGGGGGTGAAGGGTTGAGGAATTTCTCACACTATGGAGGGGGGGGGGGGTGAAAGGGTGAGGAATTTCTCACACAGCAGTGAGGTGGGTGTGAAGGGATTAGCAATTTCTGACAATGCAGAGAGGGGTGAAGGGGTGAGAGATTTCTCACACTGCGGGGAGACGGGGATGTGAAGGGGTGAGGAATTTCTCACACTTGGTGAGGGGGTTGAAGGGGTGAGGAAATTCTCACACTGTGGAGAGGGGGGTGAAGGGGTGAGGAATTTCTCACACTGTGGAGTGGCTGGCATGGAGTGGTGAGGAATTTCTCACAGAGCGGAGGGGGGGAAGGGGTGAGGAATTTCTCACAGAGTGGAGGGGGGGGAAGGGGTGAGGAATTTCTCACAGAGCGGAGGGGGGGGAAGGGGGTGAGGAATTTCTCACAGAGCGGAGGGGGGGAAGGGGTGAGGAATTTCTCACAGAGCAGAGGGGGGGAAGGGGTGAGGAATTTCTCACACTGTGGTGATGGGGGGTGAAGTGGTGTGGAATTTCACACACTGCGGAGGGGTAGTAAAGGGATGAGGAAATTCTCACACTGCAGGGTGGGGGTAAAGGGGTGAGGAACTTCTCACACAGTGGAGAGAGGTGGCTGAAGGAGTGAGGAATTTCTCACATGGTGGAGGGAGGGAAGGGGTGAGGAATTTCTCACACCTCGGTGAGGGGCGATGAAGGGGTGAAGAATTTCCCACACTATGGAAAGGGGGGTGAAGGGGTGAGGAATTTCTCACACTATGGAGAGGGGGGGGGGGGGGTGAAGGGGTGAGGAATTTCTCACACAGCAGTGAGGCGGGTGTGAAGGGATTAGCAATTTCTGACAATGCAGAGAGGGTTGAAGGGGTGAGAGATTTCTCACACTGTGGTGAGGGGGGTGAAGGGGTGAGGAATTTCTCACACTTTGGATGGGGGTTTGAAGGGGTGAGAAAATTCTCACACTGTGGAGAGGGGGGTGAAGGGGTGAGGAAATTCTCACACTGTGGAGAGGGGGGTGAAGTGGTGAGGAATTTCTCAAATGTGGAGAGGGGGGTGAAGGGGTGAGGAAATTCTCACACTAAGGAGAGGGGGGGTCAAAGGGGTGAGGAATTTCTCACACAGCAGTGAGGGGGGGGTGAAGGGGTGAGGAATTTCTCACACAGCGGTGAGGGGAGTGTGAAGGGATTAGGAATTTCTGACACTGTAGGGAGGGGTGAAGGGGTGAGATATTTCTCACACAGCAGGGAGATGGGGATATGAAGGGGTGAGGAAATTCTCACACTGTGGTGAGGGGGTTGAAGGGGTGAGGAAATTTTCACACTGTGGTGAGGGAGTTGAAAGGGTGAGGAACTTCTCACACTGTGGAGAGGGGGGTGAAGGGGTGAGGAATTTCTCACACTGTGGAGTGGCTGGCATGGAGTGGTGAGGAATTTCTCACAGAGCGGAGGGGGGGAAGGGGTGAGGAATTTCTCACAGAGTGGAGGGGGGGAAGGGGTGAGGAATTTCTCACAGAGCGGAGGGGGGGAAGGGGTGAGGAATTTCTCACACTGTGGAGTGGCTGGCATGGAGTGGTGAGGAATTTCTCACAGAGCGGAGGGGGGGAAGGGGTGAGGAATTTCTCACAGAGTGGAGGGGGGGGAAGGGGTGAGGAATTTTTCACAGAGCCGAGGTGGGGAAGGGGTGAGGAATTTCTCACAGAGTGGGGGGGGGAGGGGTGAGGAATTTCTTACACTGTGGTGATGGGGGTGAAGTGGTGTGGAATTTCACACACTGCGGAGGGGTAGTAAAGGGATGAGGAAATTCTCACACTGCAGGGTGGGGGGTAAAGGGGTGAGGAACTTCTCACACAGTGGAGAGAGGTGGCTGAAGGAGTGAGGAATTTCTCACATGGTGGAGGGAGGGAAGGGGTGAGGAATTTCTCATGCTGTGGAGAGTGGGCGGGGGTGAATGGGTGAGGAATTTCTCACACCTCGCTGAGGGGCGATGAAGGGGTGAAGAATTTCTCACACTATGGAAAGGGGGGTGAAGGGGTGAGGAATTTCTCACACTATGGAGAGGGGGGGGGGTGAAGGGGTGAGGAATTTCTCACACAGCAGTGAGGCGGGTGTGAAGGGATTAGCAATTTCTGACAATGCAGAGAGGGGTGAAGGGGTGAGAGATTTCTCACACTGTGGTGAGGGGGGTGAAGGGGTGAGGAATTTCTCACACTGTGGAGAGGGGGGTGAAGAATTGAGGCATTTCTCACACTTTGGATGGGGGTTTGAAGGGGTGAGAAAATTCTCACACTGTGGAGAGGGGGGTGAATGGGTGAGGAAATTCTCACACTAAGGAGAGGGGGGTCAAAGGGGTGAGGAATTTCTCACACAGCAGTGAGGGGGGGGGGTGAAGGGGTGAGGAATTTCTCACACAGCGGTGAGGGGGGTGTGAAGGGATTAGGAATTTCTGACACTGTAGGGAGGGGTGAAGGGGTGAGATATTTCTCACACAGCGGGGAGATGGGGATATGAAGGGGTGAGGAAATTCTCACACTGTGGAGAGGGGGGTGAAGGGGTGAGGAAATTCTCACACTGTGGAGGGGGGGGGGTGAAGTGGTGAGGAATTTCTCACAATGTGGAGAGGGGGGGGTTGAAAGGGTGAGGAATTTCTCACACTTTGGATCGGGGTGTGAAGGGGGTGAGGAATTTCTCACACTGCGGAGATGGGGAGAAATGGTGAGTAATTTCTCACACTGCGGAGAGGGGGGTGAAGTGGTGAGGAATTTCTCAACATTGGAGAGAGCGGGGTGTGAAGTGGTGAGGAATTTCTCACACTGCAGAGATGGGGTGAAAGTACGAGGAATTTCTCAGACTGCTGTGAGGGGGAGGAGAAGGGGTGAGCAATTTCTCACACTGTGAAGAGGCGGGGGTGAAGGGGTGAGGAATTCCTCACACTGTGAAGAGGGGGGGGTGAAGGGGTGAAGAATGTCTCACACTGTGGAGAGTTGGGGTGAAGGGGTGAATAATGTCTCACACTGTGGTGAGGAGGGGTGAAGGGGTGAAGAATATCTCACACTGTGGAGGGGGGGGGTGAAGGGGTGAGGAATTCCTCACACTGTGAAGAGCGGGGTTGAAGGGGTGAGGAATGTCTCACACAGCAGTGAGGGGGATGTGAAGGGATTAGCAATTTCTGACACCGCAGAGATGGGTTGAAGGGTGAGAAATTTCTCACACAGCAGTGTGACGGGGGTGTGAAGGGGTAAGGAATGTCTCACACTATGGAGTGGGTCCTGAAGGGGTGAGGAATTTCTCACACTGTGGTGAGGGGGTGGGGGGGGGTAAAGGGGTGAGAAATTTCTCACACAGCGGTGAGGCGGGTGTGAAGGGATTAGCAATTGCTGACAATGCAGAGAGGGGTGAAAGGGTGAGAAATTTCTCACACTGTGGTGAGGGGGGCAAAAGGGTGTGGAATTTCTCAAGCTGTGGAGAGCAGGGGGTGTGAAGGGGTGAGGAATATCTCACACCGTGGAGTGAGGGTGAAGGGGTGAGGAAATTCTCACACTGTGGAGAGGGGGGGGGGGTGAAGGGGTGAGGTATCTCTCACACTAAGGAGAGGGGGGGTGAAGGGGGTGAGGAATTTCTCACACTAAGGAGAGGGGGGGTGAAGGGCTGAGGAATTTCTCACACTGTGGAGAGGGCTTCTGAAGGGCTGAGGATGTTCTCACACTGTGGAGGGGGGGATGAAGGGGTGAGGTATTTCTCAGACTTTGGATCGGGCGGGTGAAGGGGTGAGGAATTTCTCACACTGTGGTGAGGGAGTGTGGAGGGGTGAGGAATTTCTCACACAGCAGTGAGGGGGGTGTGAAGGGATTAGGAATTTCTGACACTGTAGAGAGGGGTGAAGGGGTGAGAGATTTCTCACACTGCGGTGAGACAGGGATGTGAAGTGTTGAGGAATTTCTCACATTGCGGTGAGGAGGGGAGCTGAAGGGTCGAGGAAATTCTCACAGCGTGGAGAGGGGGCGTGAAGGGCTGAGGAATTTCTCACACTGTGGAGAGGGGTTCTGAAGGGCTGAGGAATTTCTCACACTGTGGAGAGGGGTTCTGAAGGGGTGAGGAATTTCTCACACTGTGGAGAGGGGTTCTGAAGGGATGAGGAAATTCTCACACTGCAGGGTGGGGGGTAAAGGGGTGAGGAACTTCTCACACAGTGGAGAGAGGTGGCTGAAGGAGTGAGGAATTTCTCACATGGTGGTGAGGGGGGGCGGTGAAGGGGTGAGGAATTTGTCACAAAGTGAAGAGGGGGAAGGGGTGAGGAATTTCTCATGCTGTGGAGAGGGGGGGTGAAGGGGTGAGGAATTTCTCATGCTGTGGAGAGGGGGGGTGAAGGGGTGAGGAATTTCTCACACTGGGGGGAGGGGAAAGTGGTGCGGAATTTCTCACACTTTGGAGAGGGGGGGTGAAGGGGTGAGAAATTTCTCACACTGCGGTGAGATGGGGATGTGAATGGTTGAGGAATTTCTCAAATTGTGGTGAGGGAGGCTAGAGGGGTGATGAATTTCTCACACTGCGGTGAGGGGGAGGAGAAGGGGTGAGGAATTTCTCACACTGCGGTCAGGGGGAGGAGAAGGGGTGAGGAATTTCTCACACTGCGGAGATGGGGTTAAAGGGTGAGGAATTTCTCACATTGCGGTGAGGGGAGGTGAAGGTGTGAGGAATTTCTCACACTGTGGAGTGGCTGGCACGGATTGGTGAGGAATTTCTCACACAGCGAAGGTGGGGGGGGGCAGGGGTGTGGAATTTCTCACACAGCGGAGGTGGGGGGGGCAGGGGTGTGGAATTTCTCACACAGCGGAGGGGGGGGTGAGGAATCTCTCATAATGCTAAGTGGGGTCAATGGTGCATAATTTCTCACACTGCTGCCAGGGGGTCGTAAAAGGGGTGGAATTTCTCACACCCTGGAGTGGCTGGCACGGAGTGGTGAGGAATTTCTCACAGAGCGGAGGGGGGGAAGGGGTGAGGAATTTCTCACAGAGTGGAGGGGGGGAAAGGGTGAGGAATGTCTCACACTGTGGAGAGGGGGGGCGTGAAGGGGTGAGGAATTACTTACACAGCGGTGAGGCGGGTGTGAAGGGATTAGCAATTGCTGACAATGTAGAGAGGGGTGAAAGGGTGAGAAATTTCCAACTGCGGTGAGGGTGTGAAGGGGTGAGGAATTACTTACACAGCGGTGAGGCGGGTGTGAAGGGATTAGGAATTTCTGACACCGCAGAGATGGGTAAAGGGGTGAGAAATTTCTCACACAGCAGTGTGACGGGGATGTGAAGGGGTGAGGAATTTCTCACACTACGGAGAGGGGGGGGGGGTGAAGGGGTGAGGAATTTCACACATTGTGGAGAGGGGGGGTGAAGGGATGAGGAATGTCTCACACAGCGGTGAAGTGGGTGTGAAAGGATTAGCAATTTCTGACAATGCAGAGAGGGGTGAAGGGCTGAGAAATTTCTCACACGGCGGTGAGACGCGGATGTGAAGGGATGAGGAATTTCTGACACTGCAGGGAGTGCTGAAGGGGTGAGAAGTTTCTCACACTGCGGTGAGACAGGGATGTGAAGTGTTGAGGAATTTCTCACACAGCAGTGAAGGGAGTGTGAAGGGATTAGCAATCTCTGACACTGCAGAGAGGGGTGAAGGGGTGAGAAATTTCTCACACCGTGGTGAGGGGGGGTGAAGGGGTGAGGAAATTCTCAGACTGTGTTTAGGGAGTGTGGAGGGGAGATGAATTTCTCACACTGCAGTGAGGGGGGTGAAGGGGTGAGGAATTTCTCACACTGTGGAGGGGGGGGGGTGAAGGGGTGAGGAATGTCTCACACCGCAGTGAGGGGCGATGAACGTGTGAGGAATTTCTCACACAGCAGTGAGGGGGGGGTGAAGGGGTGAGGAATTTCTCACACAGCAGTGAGGGGGGGGGTGAAGGGGTGAGGAATTTCTCACACAGCAGTGAGAGGGGTGTGAAGGTATTAAGAATTTCTGATACTGCAGAGAGGGGTGAAGGGGTGAAGAATTTCTCACACTGTGGGTGGGGGTGGAGAAAGGGTGAGCAATTTCTCACACTCCGGTGAGGAGGGGTGAGTAGGTGAGGAATTTCTCACACTGCGGAGAGTGGGGGGGGAAGAGGTGAGGAATTTCTAAAACTGTGGAGAGGGGGGGTGAAGGGTGAGGAATTTTTCACACTGCGGTGAGGGGGAGGAGAAGGGGTGAGGAATTTCTCACACTGCGGAGATGGGGTTAAAGGGTGAGGAATTTCTCACATTGCGGTGAGGGGAGGTGAAGGTGTGAGGAATTTCTCACACTGTGGAGTGGCTGGCACGGATTGGTGAGGAATTTCTCACACAGCGGGGGGCGGGGGGGCGGAAAGGGGTGAGGAATTTCTCACACTGTGGAGAGGGGGGTGTGAGGAATCTCTCACAATGCTAAGTGGGGGTCAATGGTGCATAATTTCTCACGCTGCTGACAGGGGTACGTAAAAGGGATGGAATTTCTCACAGAGCGGAGGGGGGGAAGGGGTGAGGAATTTCTCACACTGCGGAGTGGCTGGGGGTGAAGGGATGAGGAATTTCTCACACTGCGGATGGGCTGGGGTGAAGGGGTGAGGAATTTCTCACACTATGGAGAGGGGGCTGAAGGGATGAGGAATTTCTCACACAGCAGTGAGGGGGATGTGAAAGGATTAGGAATTTCTGACACCACAGAGATGGGTAAAGGGGTGAGAAATTTCTCACACTACAGAGAGGGGGGGGTGAAGGGGTGAGGAATTTCACACACTGTGGAGAGGGGGGGGTGAAGGGATGAGGAATGTCTCACACAGTGGGGAGACGGGGATGTGAAGGGGTGAGGAATTTCTCACACTGTGGAGAGGGGGGGAGGTGAAGGTGTGAGGAATTTCTAAAACTGTGGAGGGGGGGGGGTGAAGGGTGAGGAATTTCTAAAACTGTGGACGGGGGTGAAAGGTGAGGAATTTCTCACACTGCAATGAGGGGCGATGAACGTGTGAGGAATTTCTCACACAGCAGTGAGGGGGATGTGAAAGGGTGAGGAATTTCTCACACTACGGAGAGGGGGGGGGGTGAAGGGGTGAGGAATTTCACACACTGTGGAGAGGGGGGGTGAAGGGATGAGGAATGTCTCACACAGCGGTGAAGTGGGTGTGAAAGGATTAGCAATTTCTAACAATGCAGAGAGGGGTGAAGGGCTGAGAAATTTCTCACACGGTGGTGAGACGCGAATGTGAAGGGATGAGGAATTTCTGACACTGCAGGGAGTGCTGAAGGGGGTGAGAAGTTTCTCACACTGCGGTGAGGGCGGGCGTGAAGGGGTGAGGAATTTCTCACACAGCAGTGAAGGGAGTGTGAAGGGATTAGCAATCTCTGACACTGCAGAGAGGGGTGAAGGGGTGAGAAATTTCTCACACCGTGGTGAGGAAATTCTCAGACTGTGTTTAGGGAGTGTGGAGGGGAGATGAATTTCTCACACTGCAGTGAGGGGGGTGAAGGGGTGAGGAATTTCTCACACAGCGGAGACAGGTGGGTTTGAAGGGGTGATGAATTCTCACACAGTGGGGAGACGGGGATGTGAAGGGGTGAGGAATTTCTAAAACTGTGGTGAGGAGGGGTGAAGGTGTGAGGAATTTCTAAAACTGTGGAGGGGGGGGTGAAGGGTGAGGAATTTCTCACACTGTGGAGAGGGGGGGTGAAGGGGTGAGGAATTTCTAAAACTGTGGAGGGGGGGGTGAAGGGTGAGGAATTTCTAAAACTGTGGAGGGGGGGTGAAGGGTGAGGAATTTCTAAACCTGCGGAGGGGAGGGGGGGTGAAGGGTGAGGAATTTCTCACACTGTGAAGAGGGGGGGTGAAGGGTGAGGAATTTCTCACACTGTGGAGAGGGGGGGGGGTGAAGGGGTGAGGAATGTCTCACACCGCAGTGAGGGGCGATGAACGTGTGAGGAATTTCTCACACAGCAGTGAGGGGGGGGGGGTGAAGGGGTGAGGAATTTCTCACACAGCAGTGAGGGGGGTGTGAAGGTATTAAGAATTTCTGATACTGCAGAGAGGGGTGAAGGGGTGAAGAATTTCTCACACTGTGGGTGGGGGTGGAGAAAGGGTGAGCAATTTCTCACACTCCGGTGAGGAGGGGTGAGTAGGTGAGGAATTTCTCACACTGCGGAGAGGGGGGGTGAAGGGTGAGGAATTTCTCACACTGCAGTCAGGGGGAGGAGAAGGGGTGAGGAATTTCTCACACTGTGGAGATGGGGTTAAAGGGTGAGGAATTTCTCACATTGCGGTGAGGGGAGGTGAAGGTGTGAGGAATTTCTCACACCGTGGAGTGGCTGGCACGGATTGGTGAGGAATTTCTCACACAGCGGAGGGGGGGGGGGGGTGAGGAATCTCTCATAATGCTAAGTGGGGTCAATGGTGCATAATTTCTCACACTGCTGCCAGGGGGTCGTAAAAGGGGTGGAATTTCTCACACCCTGGAGTGGCTGGCACGGAGTGGTGAGGAATTTCTCACAGAGCGGAGGGGGGGAAGGGGTGAGGAATTTCTCACAGAGCAGAGGGGGGGAAGGGGTGAGGAATTTCTCACAGAGCGGAGGGGGGGGAAGGGGTGAGGAATTTCTCACAGAGCGGAGGGGGGGAAAGGGTGAGGAAATTCTCACACTGTGGTGACGGGGTGAAGTGGTGTGGAATTTCTCACACAGTGGAGAGAGGTGGCTGAAGGAGTGAGGAATTTCTCACATGGTGGTGAGGGGGGGTGGTGAAGGGGTGAGGAATTTGTCGCAAAGTGAAGGGGGGGAAGGGGGTGAGGAATTTCTCATGGTGTGGAGAGGGGGGGTGAAGGGGTGAGGAATTTCTCACACTGTGGAGAGGGGTTCTGAAGGGGTGAGGAATTTCTCACACTGTGGAGAGGGGTTCTGAAGGGGTGAGGAATTTCTCACACTCTGGGGGGGGGGGGAAGTGGTGAGGAATTTCTCACACTTTGGAGAGGGGGGGGTGAAGGGGTGAGGAATTTCTCACACAGCGGTGAGATGGGGATGTGAAGGGGTGAGGAATTTCTAAAACTGTGGTGAGGAAGGGTGGAGGGGTGATGAATTTCTCACACTGCGGTGAGGGGGTGTGTTAAGGAGTGAGGAATTTCTCACACTGCAGTGAGGGTGTTTGAAGGGGTGAGGAAATTCTCACACTGTGGAGGGGCTGGGTTGAAGGGGTGAGGAATGTCTCACACTGCGGTGAGGGGTGATGAAGGGGTGAGGAATGTCTCACACTGTGGAGAGGGGGCGTGAAGGGGTGAGGAATTACTTACACAGCGGTGAGGCTGGTGTGAAGGGATTAGCAATTGCTGACAATGCAGAGAGGGGTGAAGGGGTGAGAGATTTCTCACACTGTGGTGAGGGCGGCAAAGGGGTGTGGAATTTCTCACACTGTGGTGTGAGGGTGAAGGGGTGAAGAAATTCTCACACTGTGGAGGGGGGGGGTGAAGGGTTGAGGAATTTCTCACACTGTTGGGGGGGGGGGTGAATTGGTAAGGAGTTTCTCACATTTTGGATCGGGGAGTGAAGTGGTGAGGAATTTCTCACACTGTGGAGAGAGAGAGTTGAAGGGCTGAGGAATTTCTCACACTTTGGATCGGTGGGGGGAAGGGGTGGAGGAATTTCTCACACTGCGGGTGGGGGGGGGGAGAAAGGGTGCCATTTCTCACACTGCGCAGATGGGGTGAAATGGTGAGTAATTTCTCACACTGCGGAGATGGGGTGAAAGTACGAGGAATTTCTCAGACTGCTGTGAGGGGGGAGGTGAAGGGGTGAGCAATTTCTCACACTGCGGAGATGGGGAGGTGAAGCGGTGAGGAATTTCTCACACTGCGGAGATGGGGTTAAAGGGTGATGACTTTCTCACGTTGCAGTGAGGGGAGGGCAGGGGTGTGGAATTTCTCACACTGCGGGGGTGGGTGGGGGGTGAGGAATCTCTCACAATGCTAAGTGGGGGTCAATGGTGCATAATTTCTCTCACTGCTGACAGGGAGATGTAAATTTCTCACAGCCTGGAGAGGCTGGCACGGAGTGGTGAGGAATTTCTCACAGAGCAAAGGGGGGGGAAGGGGTGAGGAAATTCTCACACTGAGGTGATGGGGGTGAAGTGGTGAGGAATTTCTCACACTGCGGAGGGGTAGTGAAGGGATGAGGAAATTCTCACACTACAGGGTGGGGGGTAAAGGGGTGAGGAACTTCTCACACAGTGGAGAGAGGTGGCTGAAGGAGTGAAGAATTTCTCACATGGTGGTGAGGGGGGGCGGTGAAGGGGTGAGGAATTTGTCACAAAGTGGAGGGGGGGAAGGGGTGAGGAATTTCTCATGCTGTGGAGAGGGGGGGTGAAGGGGTGATGAATTTCTCACACTTTGGAGGTGGGGGGGAATGGGTGAGGAATTTCTCACACTGTGGAGAGGGGGGGAAGGGTTGAGGAATTTCTCACACTGTGGAGAGGGGGGGAAGGGTTGAGGAATTTCTCACACTGTGGAGAGGGGGGGAAGGGTTGAGGAATTTCTCACACTGTGGAGAGGGGGGGGCAGGGGTGAGGAATTTCTCAGACTGCTGTGAGGGGGAGGAGAAGGGGTGAGCAATTTCTCACACTGCGGAGCGGGGGAGGTGAAGCGGTGAGGAATTTCTCACACTGGGGAGATGGGGTTAAAGGGTGATGAATTTCTCACGTTGCAGTGAGGGGAGGGCAGGGGTGAAGAATGTCTCACACTGTGGAGAGGGGGGGTGAAGGGGTGAAGAATGTCTCACACTGTGGAGAGGGGGTGTGAAGGGGTGAGGAATTTCTCACACTGCGGAGTGGCTGGGGTGAAGGGGTGAGGAATTTCTGACACCGCAGAGATGGGTAAAGGGGTGAGAAATTACTCACACAGCAGTGTGACGGGGATGTGAAGGGGTGAGGAATTTCTCACACTACGGAGAGGGGGGGGGGGTGAAGGGGTGAGGAATTTCACACATTGTGGAGACGGGGGGTGAAGGGATGAGGAATGTCTCACACAGCGGTGAAGTGGGTGTGAAAGGATTAGCAATTTCTGACAATGCAGAGAGGGGTGAAGGGCTGAGAAATTTCTCACACGGCGGTGAGACGCGGATGTGAAGGGATGAGGAAGTTCTGACACTGCAGGGAGTGCTGAAGGGGTGAGAAGTTTCTCACACTGCGGTGAGGGGGGGCGTGAAGGGGTGAGGAATTTCTCACACAGCAGTGAAGGGAGTGTGAAGGGATTAGCAATCTCTGACACTGCAGAGAGGGGTGAAGGCGTGAGAAATTTCTCACACCGTGGTGAGGGGGGGGGTGAAGGGCTGAGGAAATTCTCAGACTGTGTTTAGGGAGTGTGGAGGGGAGATGAATTTCTCACACTGCAGTGAGGGGGGTGAAGGGGTGAGGAATGTCTCACACAGTGGGGAGACGGGGATGTGAAGGGGTGAGGAATTTCTCACACTGTGGAGAGGGGGGGGGGTGAAGGGGTGAGGAATTTCTAAAACTGTGGAGGGGGGTGAAGGGTGAGGAATTTTTCACACTGCAGTGAGGGGCGATGAACGTGTGAGGAATTTCTCACACAGCAGTGAGGGGGATGTGAAAGGGTGAGGAATTTCTCACACTACGGAGAGGGGGGGTGAAGGGGTGAGGAATTTCACACACTGTGGAGAGGGGGGGGTGAAGGGATGAGGAATGTCTCACACAGCGGTGAAGTGGGTGTGAAGGGATTAGCAATCTCTGACACTGCAGAGAGGGGTGAAGGCGTGAGAAATTTCTCACACCGTGGTGAGGGGGGGGTGAAGGGCTGAGGAAATTCTCAGACTGTGTTTAGGGAGTGTGGAGGGGAGATGAATTTCTCACACTGCAGTGAGGGGGGTGAAGGGGTGAGGAATGTCTCACACAGTGGGGAGACGGGGATGTGAAGGGGTGAGGAATTTCTCACACTGTGGAGAGGGGGGGGGGGTGAAGGGGTGAGGAATGTCTCACACTGCAGTGAGGGGCGATGAATGTGTGAGGAATTTCTCACACAGCAGTGAGGGGGATGTGAAGGGGTGAGGAATTTCTCACACAGCAGTGAGGGGGGTGTGAAGGGGTGAGGAATTTCTCACACAGCAGTGAGGGGGGTGTGAAGGGGTGAGGAATTTCTCACACAGCAGTGAGGGGGGTGTGAAGGTATTAAGAATTTCTGATACTGCAGAGAGGGGTGAAGGGGTGAAGAATTTCTCACACTGTGGGTGGGGGTGGAGAAAGGGTGAGCAATTTCTCACACTCCGGTGAGGAGGGGTGAGTAGGTGAGGAATTTCTCACACTGCGGAGAGTGGGGGATGAAGAGGTGAGGAATTTCTAAAACTGTGGAAAGGGGGGGTGGGGGTGAAGGGTGAGGAATTTCTCACACTGCGGAGAGGGGGGGAAGGGATGAGGAATTTCTCACAGAGCGGAGGGGGGGAAGGGGTGAGGAATTTCTCACACTGCGGAGAGGGGGGGAAGGGATGAGGAATTTCTCACACTGCGGAGTGGCTGGGGTGAAGGGATGAGGAATTTCTCACACTGCGGATGGGCTGGGGTGAAGGGGTGAGGAATTTCACACACTGTGGAGAGGGGGGGATGTGAAGGGGTGAGGAATTTCTCACACTGTGGAGAGGGGGGGAGGTGAAGGTGTGAGGAATTTCTAAAACTGTGGAGGGGGGTGAAGGGTGAGGAATTTTTCACACTGCAGTGAGGGGCGATGAACGTGTGAGGAATTTCTCACACAGCAGTGAGGGGGATGTGAAAGGGTGAGGAATTTCTCACACTACGGAGAGGGGGGGTGAAGGGGTGAGGAATTTCACACACTGTGGAGAGGGGGGGTGAAGGGATGAGGAATGTCTCACACAGCGGTGAAGTGGGTGTGAAAGGATTAGCAATTTCTGACAATGCAGAGAGGGGTGAAGGGCTGAGAAATTTCTCACACGGCGGTGAGACGCGGATGTGAAGGGATGAGGAATTTCTGACACTGCAGGGAGTGCTGAAGGGGCGAGAAGTTTCTCACACTGCGGTGAGGGGGGGCGTGAAGGGGTGAGGAATTTCTCACACAGCAGTGAAGGGAGTGTGAAGGGATTAGCAATCTCTGACACTGCAGAGAGGGGTGAAGGGGTGAGAAATTTCTCACACCGTGGTGAGGGGGGGTGAAGGGGTGAGGAAATTCTCAGACTGTGTTTAGGGAGTGTGGAGGGGAGATGAATTTCTCACACTGCAGTGAGGGGGGTGAAGGGGTGAGGAATTTCTCACACAGCGGAGACAGGTGGGTTTGAAGGGGTGATGAATTCTCACACAGTGGGGAGACAGGGATGTGAAGGGGTGAGGAATTTCTAAAACTGTGGTGAGGAGGGGTGAAGGTGTGAGGAATTTCTAAAACTGTGGAGGGGGGGGTGAAGGGTGAGGAATTTCTAAATCTGCGGAGGGGGGGTGAAGGGTGAGGAATTTCTCACACTGTGGAGAGGGGGGGTGAAGGGGTGAGGAATTTCTCACACTGTGGAGAGGGGGGGTGAAGGGGTGAGGAATTTCTCACACTGTGGAGAGGGGGGGTGAAGGGGTGAGGAATTTCTCACACTGTGGAGGGGGGGGGGGGTGAAGGGGTGAGGAATGTCTCACACCGCAGTGAGGGGCGATGAACGTGTGAGGAATTTCTCACACAGCAGTGAGGGGGGGGGGGTGAAGGGGTGAGGAATTTCTCACACAGCAGTGAGAGGGGTGTGAAGGTATTAAGAATTTCTGATACTGCAGAGAGGGGTGAAGGGGTGAAGAATTTCTCACACTGTGGGTGGGGGTGGAGAAAGGGTGAGCAATTTCTCACACTCCAGTGAGGAGGGGTGAGTAGGTGAGGAATTTCTAAAACTGTGGAGAGGGGGGGTGAAGGGTGAGGAATTTTTCACACTGCGGTCAGGGGGAGGAGAAGGGGTGAGGAATTTCTCACACTGCGGAGATGGGGTTAAAGGGTGAGGAATTTCTCACATTGCGGTGAGGGGAGGTGAAGGTGTGAGGAATTTCTCACACCGTGGAGTGGCTGGCACGGATTGGTGAGGAATTTCTCACAATGCTAAGTGGGGTCAATGGTGCATAATTTCTCACACTGCTGACAGGGGGACGTAAAAGGGGTGGAATTTCTCACAGATCGGAGGGGGGGAAGGGATGAGGAATTTCTCACAGAGCAGAGGGGGGGGGTAAGAGATGAGGAATTTCTCACACAGCGGAGGGGGGGGAAGGGGTGAGGAATTTCTCACACCGTGGAGTGGCTGGCACGGAGTGGTGAGGAATTTCTCACAGAGCGGAGGGGGGAAGGGATGAGGAATTTCTCAGAGCGGAGGGGGGGAAGGGGTGAGGAATTTCTCATGCTGTGGAGAGCGGGCAGGGGTGAATGGGTGAGGAATTTCTCACACTGTGGAGGGGCTGGGGTGAAGGGGTGAGGAATGTCTCACACTGCGGTGAGGGGTGAGGAAAGTCTCACACTGCGGTGAGAGGGGTGTGAAGGGATTAGCAATTGCTGACAATGCAGAGAGGGGTGAAAGGGTGAGAAATTTCTCACACAGCGGTGAGATGGGGATGTGAATGGGTGAGGAATTTCTCACACTGTGATGAGGGAAGGTGGAGGGGAGATGAATTTCTCACACTGCGATGAGGTGGGGGTGAAGGAGTGAGGAATTTCTCACACTGCGGTGAGGTGGGGGTGAAGGGGTGAGGAATTTCTCACACTGTGATGAGGGAGGGTGGAAGGGAGATGAATTTCTCACACTGCGGTGAGGTGGGGGTGAAGGAGTGAGGAATTTCTCACACTGCGGTGAGGGGGCTGAATGGGTGATGAATTTCTAACACGGCGGAGGGGCTGGGGTGAAGTGGTGAGGAATTTCTCACACTGCGGTGAGAGGGCTGAATGGGTGATGAATTTCTAACACGGCGGAGGGGCTGGGGTGAAGTGGTGAGGAATTTCTCGCACCGCGGTGGGGGGCGATGAAGGGATGAGGAATTTCTCTCACTATGGAGAGGGGCGGTGAAGGGGTGAGGAATTTCTCACACAGCGGTGAGGTGGGTGTGAAGGGATTAGCAATTTCTGACAATGCAGAGAGGGGTGAAGTGGTGAGAAATTTCTCACACAGTGGGGAGACGGGGATGTGAAGGGGTGAGGAATTTCTCACACTGTGGTGAGGGCGGGTGAAAGGTTGAGGAATTTCTCACACTGTGGAGAGAGTTGGAGAAGGGGTGAGAAATTTCTCACACTGTGGTGAGGGGGGGTGAAGTGGTGAGGAATTTCTCACACTGTGGAGATGGGGGTGAAGGGGTGAGGAAATTCTGACACTGGAGGGGGGGTGAAGGGGTGAGGAAATTCTGACACTGGAGGGGGGGGTGAAGGGGTGAGGAAATTCTGACACTGGAGGGGGGGGTGAAGGGGTGAGGAAATTCTGACACTGGAGGGGGGGTGAAGGGGTGAGGAATTTCTCACACTGTGGAGAGGGGTGAAGAGGTGAGAAATTTCTCACACAGCGGTGAGATGTGGATGTGAAGGGGTGAGGAAATTCTCACACTGTGGTGAGGGAGGATGAAGGGGTGATGAATTTCTAACACTGAGGAGGGGCTGTGGTGAAGGAGTGAGGAATTTCCCACACCGCGGTGAGGGGCGATGAAGGGGTGAGGAATTTCTCACACCATGAAGAGGGGGGTGAAGGGGTGAGGAAATTCTGACACTGGAGGGTGGGGTGAAGGGGTGAGGAATTTCTCACACTGTGGAGCGGTGGGTGAAGGGGTGAGGAATTTCTAAAACTGTGGTGAGGAAGGGTGGAGGGGTGATGAATTTCTCACACTGCGGTGAGGGGTGTGTTAAGGAGTGAGGAATTTCTCACACTGCAGTGAGGGTGTTTGAAGGGGTGAGGAAATTCTCACACTGTGGAGGGGCTGGGTTGAAGGGGTGAGGAATGTCTCACACTGCGGTGAGGGGTGATGAAGGGGTGAGGAATGTCTCACACTGTGGAGAGGGGGCGTGAAGGGGTGAGGAATTACTTACACAGCGGTGAGGCGGGTGTGAAGGGATTAGCAATTGCTGACAATGCAGAGAGGGGTGAAGGGGTGAGAGATTTCTCACACTGTGGTGAGGGGGGTGAAGGGGTGAGGAATTTCTCACACTGAGGAGAGCAGGGGGTGTGAAGGGGTGAGGAATATCTCACACTGGGGTGTGAGGGTGAAGGGGTGAAGAAATTCTCACACTGTGGAGGGGGGGGGTGAAGGGTTGAGGAATTTCTCACACTGTGGGGGGGCTGGGGTGAAGGGGTGAGGAATGTCTCACACTGCGGTGAGGGGTGAGGAAAGTCTCACACTGCGGTGAGAGGGGTGTGAAGGGATTAGCAATTGCTGACAATGCAGAGAGGGGTGAAAGGGTGAGAAATTTCTCACACAGCGGTGAGATGGGGATGTGAATGGGTGAGGAATTTCTCACACTGTGATGAGGGAAGGTGGAGGGGAGATGAATTTCTCACACTGCGGTGAGGTGGGGGTGAAGGAGTGAGGAATTTCTCACACTGCGGTGAGGTGGGGGTGAAGGAGTGAGGAATTTCTCACACTGCGGTGAGGTGGGGGTGAAGGGGTGAGGAATTTCTCACACTGTGATGAGGGAGGGTGGAAGGGAGATGAATTTCTCACACTGCGGTGAGGTGGGGGTGAAGGAGTGAGGAATTTCTCACACTGCGGTGAGGGGGCTGAATGGGTGATGAATTTCTAACACGGCGGAGGGGCTGGGGTGAAGTGGTGAGGAATTTCTCACACTGCGGTGAGGGGGCTGAATGGGTGATGAATTTCTAACACGGCGGAGGGGCTGGGGTGAAGTGGTGAGGAATTTCTCGCACCGCGGTGGGGGGCGATGAAGGGATGAGGAATTTCTCTCACTATGGAGAGGGGCGGTGAAGGGGTGAGGAATTTCTCACACAGCGGTGAGGTGGGTGTGAAGGGATTAGCAATTTCTGACAATGCAGAGAGGGGTGAAGGGGTGAGAAATTTCTCACACAGTGGGGAGACGGGGATGTGAAGGGGTGAGGAATTTCTCACACTGTGGTGAGGGCGGGTGAAAGGTTGAGGAATTTCTCACACTGTGGAGAGAGTTGGAGAAGGGGTGAGAAATTTCTCACACTGTGGTGAGGGGGGGTGAAGTGGTGAGGAATTTCTCACACTGTGGAGATGGGGGTGAAGGGGTGAGGAAATTCTGACACTGGAGGGGGGGTGAAGGGGTGAGGAAATTCTGACACTGGAGGGGGGGGGTGAAGGGGTGAGGAAATTCTGACACTGGAGGGGGGGTGAAGGTGTGAGGAATTTCTCACACTGTGGAGAGGGGTGAAGAGGTGAGAAATTTCTCACACAGCGGTGAGATGTGGATGTGAAGGGGTGAGGAAATTCTCACACTGTGGTGAGGGAGGATGAAGGGGTGATGAATTTCTAACACTGAGGAGGGGCTGTGGTGAAGGAGTGAGGAATTTCCCACACCGCGGTGAGGGGCGATGAAGGGGTGAGGAATTTCTCACACCATGAAGAGGGGGGGTGAAGGGGTGAGGAAATTCTGACACTGGAGGGTGGGGTGAAGGGGGTGAGGAATTTCTCACACTGTGGAGAGGGGTGAGGAAGGGGTGAGGAATTTCTCACACTGTGGAGAGGTGGGTGAAGGGGTGAGGAATTTCTAAAACTGTGGTGAGGAAGGGTGGAGGGGTGATGAATTTCTCACACTGCGGTGAGGGGTGTGTTAAGGAGTGAGGAATTTCTCACACTGCAGTGAGGGTGTTTGAAGGGGTGAGGAAATTCTCACACTGTGGAGGGGCTGGGTTGAAGGGGTGAGGAATGTCTCACACTGCGGTGAGGGGTGATGAAGGGGTGAGGAATATCTCACACTGCGGTGAGGGGTGATGAAGGGGTGAGGAATGTCTCACACTGGAGAGGGGGCGTGAAGGGGTGAGGAATTACTTACACAGCGGTGAGGCGGGTGTGAAGGGATTAGCAATTGCTGACAATGCAGAGAGGGGTGAAGGGGTGAGAGATTTCTCACACTGTGGTGAGGGGGGTGAAGGGGTGAGGAATTTCTCACACTGTGGAGAGCAGGGGGTGTGAAGGGGTGAGGAATTTCTCACACTGTGGAGAGGGGTGAAGAGGTGAGAAATTTCTCACACAGCGGTGAGATGTGGATGTGAAGGGGTGAGGAAATTCTCACACTGTGGTGAGGGAGGATGAAGGGGTGATGAATTTCTAACACTGAGGAGGGGCTGTGGTGAAGGAGTGAGGAATTTCCCACACCGCGGTGAGGGGCGATGAAGGGGTGAGGAATTTCTCACACCATGAAGAGGGGGGGTGAAGGGGTGAGGAAATTCTGACACTGGAGGGTGGGGTGAAGGGGTGAGGAATTTCTCACACTGTGGAGAGGGGTGAGGAAGGGGTGAGGAATTTCTCACACTGTGGAGAGGTGGGTGAAGGGGTGAGGAATTTCTAAAACTGTGGTGAGGAAGGGTGGAGGGGTGATGAATTTCTCACACTGCGGTGAGGGGGTGTGTTAAGGAGTGAGGAATTTCTCACACTGCAGTGAGGGTGTTTGAAGGGGTGAGGAAATTCTCACACTGTGGAGGGGCTGGGTTGAAGGGGTGAGGAATGTCTCACACTGCGGTGAGGGGTGATGAAGGGGTGAGGAATGTCTCACACTGGAGAGGGGGCGTGAAGGGGTGAGGAATTACTTACACAGCGGTGAGGCGGGTGTGAAGGGATTAGCAATTGCTGACAATGCAGAGAGGGGTGAAGGGGTGAGAGATTTCTCACACTGTGGTGAGGGGGGGTGAAGGGGTGAGGAATTTCTCACACTGTGGAGAGCAGGGGGTGTGAAGGGGTGAGGAATATCTCACACTGTGGTGTGAGGGTGAAGGGTTGAGGAATTTCTCACACTGTGGGGGGGGGGTGAAGGGTTGAGGAATTTCTCACACTGTGGGGGGGGGGGTGAATTGATAAGGAGTTTCTCACATTTTGGATCGGGGAGTGAAGTGGTGAGGAATTTCTCACACTGTGGAGAGAGAGAGTTGAAGGGCTGAGGAATTTCTCACACTTTGGATCGGTGGGGGGAAGGGGTGAGGAATTTCTCACACTGCGGGTGGGGGGGGGAGAAAGGGTGCCATTTCTCAGACAGCGCAGATGGGGTGAAGTGGTGAGGAATTTCTCACACTGCGGAGATGGGGTGAAAGTACGAGGAATTTCTCAGACTGCTGTGAGGGGGAGGTGAAGGGGGTGAGCAATTTCTCACACTGCGGAGATGGGGTTAAAGGGTGATGACTTTCTCACGTTGCAGTGAGGGGAGGGCAGGGGTGTGGAATTTCTCACACTGCGGGGGTGGGTGGGGGGTGAGGAATCTCTCACAATGCTAAGTGGGGTCAATGGTGCATAATTTCTCTCACTGCTGACAGGGAGATGTAAATTTCTCACAGACTGGAGAGGCTGGCACGGAGTGGTGAGGAATTTCTCACAGAGCAGAGGGGGGGAAGGGGTGAGGAATTTCTCACACTGAGGTGATGGGGGTGAAGTGGTGAGGAATTTCTCACACTGCGGAGGGGTAGTGAAGGGATGAGGAAATTCTCACACTGCAGGGTGGGGGGTAAAGGGGTGAGGAACTTCTCACACAGTGGAGAGAGGTGGCTGAAGGAGTGAGGAATTTCTCACATGGTGGTGAGGGGGGGCGGTGAAGGGGTGAGGAATTTGTCACAAAGTGGAGGGGGGGAAGGGGTGAGGAATTTCTCATGCTGTGGAGAGGGGGGGTGAAGGGGTGATGAATTTCTCACACTTTGGAGGTGGGGGGGAAGGGGTGAGGAATTTCTCACACTGTGGAGAGAGGGGGAAGGGTTGAGGAATTTCTCACACTGTGGAGAGGGGGGGAAGGGTTGAGGAATTTCTCACACTGTGGAGAGCGGGGGCAGGGTTGAGGAATTTCTCAGACTGCTGTGAGGGGGAGGAGAAGGGGTGAGCAATTTCTCACACTGCGGAGAGGGGGAGGTGAAGCGGTGAGGAATTTCTCACACTGGGGAGATGGGGTTAAAGGGTGATGACTTTCTCACGTTGCAGTGAGGGGAGGGCAGGGGTGAAGAATGTCTCACACTGTGGAGAGGGGGGGGTGAAGGGGTGAAGAATGTCTCACACTGTGGAGAGGGGGTGTGAAGGGGTGAGGAATTTCTCACACTGCGGAGTGGCTGGGGTGAAGGGGTGAGGAATTTCTGACACCGCAGAGATGGGTAAAGGGGTGAGAAATTTCTCACACAGCAGTGTGACGGGGATGTGAAGGGGTGAGGAATTTCTCACACTACGGAGAGGGGGGGGGGGTGAAGGGGTGAGGAATTTCACACATTGTGGAGAGGGGGGGTGAAGGGATGAGGAATGTCTCACACAGCGGTGAAGTGGGTGTGAAAGGATTAGCAATTTCTGACAATGCAGAGAGGGGTGAAGGGCTGAGAAATTTCTCACACGGCGGTGAGACGCGGATGTGAAGGGATGAGGAATTTCTGACACTGCAGGGAGTGCTGAAGGGGTGAGATGTTTCTCACACTGCGGTGAGGGGGGGCGTGAAGGGGTGAGGAATTTCTCACACAGCAGTGAAGGGAGTGTGAAGGGATTAGCAATCTCTGACACTGCAGAGAGGGGTGAAGGGGTGAGAAATTTCTCACACCGTGTTGAGGGGGGGTGAAGGGGTGAGGAAATTCTCAGACTGTGTTTAGGGAGTGTGGAGGGGAGATGAATTTCTCACACTGCAGTGAGGGGGGGTGAAGGGGTGAGGAATTTCTCACACAGTGGGGAGACGGGGATGTGAAGGGGTGAGGAATTTCTCACACTGTGGAGGGGGGGGGGGTGAAGGGGTGAGGAATGTCTCACACTGCAGTGAGGGGCGATGAACGTGTGAGGAATTTCTCACACAGCAGTGAGGGGGGGGGTGAAGGGGTGAGGAATTTCTCACACAGCAGTGAGAGGGGTGTGAAGGTATTAAGAATTTCTGATACTGCAGAGAGGGGTGAAGGGGTGAAGAATTTCTCACACTGTGGGTGGGGGTGGAGAAAGGGTGAGCAATTTCTCACACTCCGGTGAGGAGGGGTGAGTAGGTGAGGAATTTCTCACACTGCGCAGAGTGGGGGGTGAAGAGGTGAGGAATTGCTAAAACTGTGGAGGGGGGGGGGGGGGGGTGAAGGGTGAGGAATTTCTCACACTGCGGAGAGGGGGGGAAGGGATGAGGAATTTCTCACAGAGCGGAGTGGCTGGGGTGAAGGGATGAGGAATTTCTCACACTGCGGATGGGCTGGGGTGAAGGGGTGAGGAATTTCTCACACAGTGGGGAGACGGGGATGTGAAGGGGTGAGGAATTTCTCACACAGTGGGGAGACGGGGATGTGAAGGGGTGAGGAATTTCTCACACTGTGGAGAGGGGGGAGGTGAAGGTGTGAGGAATTTCTAAAACTGTGGAGGGGAGGTGAAGGTGTGAGGAATTTCTAAAACTGTGGAGGGGGGTGAAGGGTGAGGAATTTCTCACACTGCAGTGAGGGGCGATGAACGTGTGAGGAATTTCTCACACAGCAGTGAGGGGGATGTGAAGGGGTGAGGAATTTCTCACACTACGGAGAGGGGGGGGTGAAGGGGTGAGGAATTTCACACACTGTGGAGAGGGGGGGGTGAAGGGGTGAGGAATGTCTCACACTGCAGTGAGGGGCGATGAACGTGTGAGGAATTTCTCACACAGCAGTGAGGGGGGGGTGAAGGGGGTGAGGAATTTCTCACACAGCAGTGAGAGGGGTGTGAAGGTATTAAGAATTTCTGATACTGCAGAGAGGGGTGAAGGGGTGAAGAATTTCTCACACTGTGGGTGGGGGTGGAGAAAGGGTGAGCAATTTCTCACACTCCGGTGAGGAGGGGTGAGTAGGTGAGGAATTTCTCACACTGCGGAGAGTGGGGGGTGAAGAGGTGAGGAATTGCTAAAACTGTGGAGGGGGGGGGGGGGGGGGGTGAAGGGTGAGGAATTTCTCACACTGCGGAGAGGGGGGGAAGGGATGAGGAATTTCTCACAGAGCGGAGTGGCTGGGGTGAAGGGATGAGGAATTTCTCACACTGCGGATGGGCTGGGGTGAAGGGGTGAGGAATTTCTCACACAGTGGGGAGACGGGGATGTGAAGGGGTGAGGAATTTCTCACACAGTGGGGAGACGGGGATGTGAAGGGGTGAGGAATTTCTCACACTGTGGAGAGGGGGGAGGTGAAGGTGTGAGGAATTTCTAAAACTGTGGAGGGGAGGTGAAGGTGTGAGGAATTTCTAAAACTGTGGAGGGGGGTGAAGGGTGAGGAATTTCTCACACTGCAGTGAGGGGCGATGAACGTGTGAGGAATTTCTCACACAGCAGTGAGGGGGATGTGAAGGGGTGAGGAATTTCTCACACTACGGAGAGGGGGGGGTGAAGGGGTGAGGAATTTCACACACTGTGGAGAGGGGGGGGTGAAGGGGTGAGGAATGTCTCACACTGCAGTGAGGGGCGATGAACGTGTGAGGAATTTCTCACACAGCAGTGAGGGGGGGGGTGAAGGGGTGAGGAATTTCTCACACAGCAGTGAGAGGGGTGTGAAGGTATTAAGAATTTCTGATACTGCAGAGAGGGGTGAAGGGGTGAAGAATTTCTCACACTGTGGGTGGGGGTGGA
>JANJGN010004450.1:0-33240 GCA_026770705.1 Isurus oxyrinchus | reverse complement strand
CCCCCTCACTCCCCCTCTCCCTCCCTGACCCCCTCTCCCTCCCCCTCACTCCCCCTCTCCCTCCCCCTCACGCGCCCTCTCCCTCCCCCTCACGCGCCCTCTCCCTCCCCCTCACCGCGCCCTCTCCCTCCCCCTCACTCGCCCTCTCCCCCCCCCTCACTCGCCCTCTCCCTCCCCCTCACTCCCCCTCTCCCCCCCTCTCCGTCCCCCTCTCCCCCCCTCTCCCTCCCCCTCTCCCCCCCTCTCCCTCCCCCTCTCCCCCCCTCTCCCTCCCCCTCTCCCCCCCCCTCACTCCCCCTCTCCCTCTCCCTCCCCCTCCCTCTCTATCGCTCCCCCCCGTCCCTCTCTCCCTCCCCCTCACTCCCCCCTCCCTTCCTGTCTCCCTCGCCCCTTCCCCCCTCCCATCCCCCTCGCCTTCCTCTTCACTCCCTCACCTCTCCACCTACCTCTCAGACCTTTTTACCTCCCTCCCTCCCTCTCTCGCCTCAAGTCCCACCCTCCAGCGGCCAATACTGCGCCCCCTCCCTCATCAGTCCCCTCCCCTCCACCTCCCTCGCTCCCTGCTCCACTCCCTTCATCCACCCCTCCTCCCCTCCTTGTCCCTCAACGCTTCCCTCACCCCCCTCGCCAGTCCCTCCACTCTCCTCACACCTCAATCCGGTCCAGAAGCGACAACAACTCAGGGGGTCAGTGGACAGGGATGGGGAGCAGGAACCCGGGCTGATTCACCCCCCCTCCCTAACCCAGGGGTCAGTGGACAGGGATCGGGAGCAGGAACCCGGGCTGATTCACCCCCCTCCCTAACCCAGGGGTCAGTGGACAGGGATGGGGAGCAGGAACCCGGGCTGATTCACATCCCCCCTCCCTAACCCAGGGGTCAGTGGACAGGGATCGGGAGCAGGAACCCGGGCTGATTCACACCCCCCTCCCTAACCCAGGGGTCAGTGGACAGGGATCGGGAGCAGGAACCCGGGCTGATTCACACACCCCTCCCTAACCCAGGGTTCAGTGGACAGGGATGGGGAGCAGGAACCCGGGCTGATTCACACCCCTCCCTAACCCAGGGGTCAGTGGACAGGGATCGGGAGCAGGAACCCGGGCTGATTCACCCCCCTCCTCCCTAACCCAGGGGTCAGTGGACAGGGATGGGGAGCAGGAACCCGGGCTGATTCACTCCCTTCATACAATTGGTCACCAATCAGCAAATCCGCGCTCGATCCCTTTCACTAAGTCAACGATTGGATGAAATAGCGAGGGAGTATAAATGGCCCAGGGATCACTCTGTAGGGGGTGGTTATTGTGACATAGAGGAGAGATTATGACCCAATAATATGCAATAAACTAAAGCCTCACCACCCACAGGTCACCCAAATAATCAGACATGCCTCCGTATGGTTTATATAGAGAATAACAGATACCCGGGAGTGTGTTACAGACTGGAATCTAATCGAGGGGTTCGGGGAGGTTTATATATAGAATAACAGATACCCGGGAGTGAGTTACAGACTGGAATCGAAGCGAGGGGTTCGGGTTGGTTCATATATAGAATAACAGATACCCGGGAGTGAGATACAGACTGGAATCTAATCGAGGGGTTCGGGGGGGTTTATATATAGAATAACAGATACCCGGGAGTGAGATACAGACTGGAATCTAATCGAGGGGTTCGGGGGGGTTTATATATAGAATAACAGAAAGCCGAGAGTGAATTACACACTGGAATCTAATCAAGCGTTTCGGAGGGGTTTATATCTAGAACAACAGATACACAGGTGTGAGTTACAGATTGGAACCGAACCGAGGGGTTCGGGGTGCTTTATATATAGAATAACAGATACCCGGGAGTGAGTTACAGACTGGAATCTAATCGAGGGGTTCGGGGTGGTTTATATATAGAGTAACAGATACCCGGGAGTGAGTTACAGACTGGAATCTAATCGAGGGGTTCGGGGTGGTTTATATATAGAATAACAGATACCCGGGAGTGAGTTGCAGACTGGAATCTAATCGAGGGGTTCGGGGTGGTTTATATATAGAATAACAGATACCCAGGAGTGAGTTACAGACTGGAATCTAATCAAGGGGATTGAGGTGGTTTATATATAGAATAACAGATACCCGGGAGTGACTTGCAGACCGAAATGTAATTGAGGTGTTCGGGGTGGTTTATATATAGAATAACAGATACCCAGGAGTGAGTTACAGACTGGAATCTAATCGAGGGGTTCGGGGTGGTTTATATATAGAATAACAGATACCCGGGAGTGACTTGCAGACCGGAATGTAATTGAGGTGTTCGGGGGGGTTTATATATAGAATAACAGATACCCGGGAGTGAGTTACAGACTGGAATCTAATCGAGGGGTTTCGAGGGGGGGTTCTTATATAGAATAACAGATACCCGGGAGTGAGTTACAGACTGGAATCTAATCGAGGGGTTCGGGGTGGTTGATATACAGAATAAGACCCCTGGGAGTGACGAACAGACTGGAATCTAATTGAGGGTTTCGGACGGGTTTATATATAGAATAACAGATGCCTGGCAGTGAGTTACAGACTGGAATCTAGGCGAGGGGTTCGGGGTGGTTTATATATAGAATAACAGATACCTGGGAGTGAATTACAGACTGGAATATAATCAATGGTTTTGGAGTGGTCGTTATATATAGAATAACAGATACCCGGGAGTGAGTTACTGTCTGGAATCTAATCGAGGGGTTCGGGATGGTTTATATATAGAATAACAGATACCCAGGAGTGAGTTACAGACTGGAATCTAATCGAGGGGTTCGGGGTGGTTTATATATCGAATAACAGATACCCAGGAGTGAGTTACAGACTGGAATCTAATAGAGGGGTTTCGGGGAGGTTTTTGTATAGAATAACAGATAACAGGGAATGACTGGAATCTAATCGAGGGTTCGGGGTGGTTTATATATAGAATAATAGATACCTGGGAGTGACTTACAGCCTGGAATCTAATCGAGGGGCTCGGGGGGGTTTATATACAGAGAATAACAGATAACCTGAAGTGAGATAAAGATTAAAATCGATTCGAGGGGTTCGGGATGATTTAAATATTGAATAAGAGATACCCCAGGAGTGAGTTACAGCCTGGAATCTAATCGAGGGGTTTGGGGTGGTTTATATATAGAATAACAGATACCCGGGAGTGAGTTACATACTGGAATCTAATCGAGGGGTTCGAGGTGGTTTTTATATAGAATAACAGATACCCGGGAGTGAATTACAGGCTGGAACTTAATAGAGGGGTTCGGAGTGGTTTATATATAGGATAAAAGATACCCGGGAGCGAGTTACAGAAAGGAATCTAATCGAGGGGTTCGGTTGCGTTTATATACAGAGAATAACAGATACACAGGAGTGAGTTACAGACTGGAATCTAATCGAGTGGTTTAGGGGGTTTATATGTATAGAATAACAGTTACACAGGAGTGAGTTACAGATTGGAATCTAATCGAGGGGTTTAGGGGGGTTTATATATAGATCAACAGATACCCGGGAGTGAGTTACAGACTGGAATCTAATCGAGGGGTTCGGGGTGGTTTATATATACAAGAAGAGATACTCGGGTGTGAGTTACAGACTGGAATCTAACGAGGGGTTCGGGGTGGTTTATATAAAGAATAACAGATACCCGGGAGTGAGTTACAGACTAGAATCTAAACGAGGGGTGCGGGGTGGTTTATATATAGAATAACAGTTACACAGGAGTGAGTTACAGATTGGAATCTAATCGAGGGGTTCGGGGTGGTTTATATACAGAGAATAACAGATACCCGGGAGTGAGTTACAGACTGGAATCGAATAGAGGGGTTTGGAGTGGTTTAGATATAGGATAAAACATACCTGGGAGTGAAATATGGATTGGAATCTAATCGAGGGTTTCAGGGTGGTTTATATATAGAATAACAGAAACCCGGGAGCGAGTTACAGACTGGAATCTAATCGAGGGGCTCGGGGTGATTTATACAAAGAATAACAGATACCCGGGAGCGAGTTACAGACTGGAATCTAATCGAGGGGTTCGGGGGGTTTTTGTACAGAGAATAACAGATACACAGGAGTGAGTTACAGACTGGAAACTAATCGAGGGGTTTAGGGGGTTTATATATCGAATAACAGTTACACAGAAGTGAGTTACAGATTGGAATCTAACGAGGGGTGCGGGGTGGTTTATATATAGAATAACAGATACCCGGGAGTGAGTTACAGACTGGAATCTAATCGAGGGGTTCGGGGTGGTTTATATATAGAATAACATATACCCGGGAGTAAGTTACAGTTTGGAATCTAATCGAGGGGTTCGGGGTGGTTTATGTATAGAATAACAGATACCCGGGAGTAAGTTACAGACTGGAATCTAATCGAGGGGTTCGGGGTGGTTTATATGTAGAATAACAGATACCCGGGAATGAGTTACAGGTTGGAATCTAATCGAGGGTTTCGGGTGGTTTATATATAGAATAACAGATACCCAGGAGTGAGTTACACACTGGAATCTAATCGAGGGGTTTGGGGTGGATTATATATAGAATAATAGATACCCGGGAGTGAGTTACACGCTGGAATCTAATCAAGGGGTTCGGGGTGGTTTATATATAGAATAACAGATACCTGGGAGTGAGTTACAGACTGGAATCTAATCGAGGGGTTCGGAGCGGTTTATATATAGAATAACAGATACCCGGGAGTGAGTTACAGACTGGAATCGAATCGAGGGGTTCGGAGGGGTTTATATATGGAATAACAGATACCCGGGAGTGAGTTACAGACTGGAATCGAAGCGAGGGGTTCGGGGGGGGTTTATATATAGAATAACAGATACCTGGGGGTGAGTTACAGACTGGAATCTAATCGAGGGGTTCGGGGGGGTTTATATATAGAATAACAGATACCCGGGAGTGAGATAAAGACTGGAATCTAATCGAGGGGTTCGGGGGGGTTTATATATAGAATAACAGAAAGCCGAGAGTGAATTACACACTGGAATCTAATCAAGCGTTTCGGAGGGGTTTATATCTAGAACAACAGATACACAGGTGTGAGTTACAGATTGGAACCGAACCGAGGGGTTCGGGGTGCTTTATATATAGAATAACAGATACCCGGGAGTGAGTTGCAGACCGGAATCTAATTGAGGTGTTCAGAGTGGTTTATATATAGAACAACAGATACTTGGGAGTGAGTTACAGATTGGAATCTAATCGAGGGGTCGGGGTGGTTTATATATAGAATAACAGATACCCGGGAGTGAGTTACAGACTGGAATCAAATCGAGGGGTTCGGGGTGGTTTATATATAGAATAACAGATACCCAGGAGTGAGTTACAGACTGGAATCTAATCGAGGGGTTTGGGGTGGATTATATATAGAATAACAGATACCCGGGAGTGAGTTACAGACTGGAATCTAATCGAGGGGTTCGGGGTGGTTTATATATAGAATAACAGATACCCGGGAGTGACTTGCAGACCGAAATGTAATTGAGGTGTTCGGGGTGGTTTATATATAGAATAACAGATACCCAGGAGTGAGTTACAGACTGGAATCTAATCGAGGGGTTCGGGGTGGTTTATATATAGAATAACAGATACCCGGGAGTGACTTGCAGACCGGAATGTAATTGAGGTGTTCGGGGGGGTTTATATATAGAATAACAGATACCCGGGAGTGACTTGCAGACCGGAATGTAATTGAGGTGTTCGGGGTGGTTTATATATAGAATAACAGATACCCGGGAGTGAGTTACAGACTGGAATCTAATCGAGGGGTTTCAGGGGGGGGTTTCTATATAGAATAACAGATACCCGGGAGTGAGTTACAGACTGGAATCTAATCGAGGGGTTCGGGGTGGTTGATATACAGAATAAGACCCCTGGGAGTGACGAACAGACTGGAATCTAATTGAGGGTTTCGGACGGGTTTATATATAGAATAACAGATGCCTGGCAGTGAGTTACAGACTGGAATCTAGGCGAGGGGTTCGGGGTGGTTTATATATAGAATAACAGATACCTGGGAGTGAATTACAGACTGGAATATAATCAATGGTTTTGGAGTGGTCGTTATATATAGAATAACAGATACCCGGGAGTGAGTTACTGTCTGGAATCTAATCGAGGGGTTCGGGATGGTTTGTATATAGAATAACAGATACCCAGGAGTGAGTTACAGACTGGAATCTAATCGAGGGGTTCGGGGTGGTTTATATATCGAATAACAGATAACCGGGAATGAGTTACAGACTGGAATCTAATAGAGGGGTTTCGGGGAGGTTTTTGTATAGAATAACAGATAACAGGGAATGACTGGAATCTAATCGCGGGTAGTGGGTGGTTTATGCATAGAATAATAGATACCTGGGAGTGACTTACAGCCTGGAATCTAATCGAGGGGCTCAAGGGGGGTTTATATACAGAGAATAACAGATAACCTGAAGTGAGATAAAGATTAAAATCGATTCGAGGGGTTCGGGATGATTTATATATTGAATAAGAGATACCCCAGGAGTGAGTTACAGCCTGGAATCTAATCGAGGGGTTTGGGGTGGTTTATATATAGAATAACAGATACCCGGGAGTGAGTTACATACTGGAATCTAATCGAGGGGTTCGAGGTGGTTTTTATATAGAATAACAGATACTGGGAGTGAGTTACAGACTGGAATCTAATCGAGGGGTTCGGGGTGGTTTATATATAGAATAACAGATACGCGGGAGTGAGTTACAGACTGGAATCTAATCGAGGGGTTCGGGGGGTTTTTGTACAGAGAATAACAGATACACAGGAGTGAGTCACAGACTGGAAACTAATCGAGGGGTTTAGGGGGTTTATATATAGAATAACAGATACCCGGGAGTGAGTTACAGACTGGAATCTAATCGAGGGGTTCGGGGTGGTTTATATATAGAATAACAGATACCCGGGAGTGAGTTACAGACTGGAATCTAATCGAGGGGTTTCGGGGTGGTTTATATATAGAATAACAGATACCCGGGAGTGAGTTACAGACTGGAATCTAACGAGGGGTTCGGGATGATTTATATAGTGAATAACAGATACCCGGGAGAGAGTTACAGCCTGGAATCTAATCAAGGGGTTCGGGGTGATTTATACAAAGAATAACAGATACCTGGGAGTGAGTTACAGACTGGAATCTAAACGATGCATTCGGGGTGGATTATATATAGAATAACAGATACCCGGGAGTGAGTTACAGCCTGGAATCTAATCGAGGGTTTCGGGTGGTTTACATGTAGAATAACAGATACCCGGAGTGAGTTAGAGACTGGAATCGAATCGAGGGGCTCGGGGTGGTTTATATATAGAATAAAAGATACCTGGGAGTGAGTTACAGGCTGGAATCTAATCGAGGGGTTCGGGGTGGTTTATATATAGAATAACAGATACCCGGGAGTGAGTTACAGACTGGAATATAATCGAGGGATTCGGGTGGTTTATATATAGAATAACAGAAACCCGGAGTGAGTTACAGACTGGAATCGAATCGAGGGTTTCGGGGTGGTTTATATATAGAATAACAGAGACCCGGGAGTGAGTTACAGACTGGAATCTAATTGAGGGGTTCGGGGGTTTATATATAGAATAACAGATACCCGGGTGTGAGTTACAGACTGGAATCTAATCGAGGGGTTTGTGTGGTTTATATATAGAATAACAGATTCCCGGGAGTGAGTTACAGACTGGAAACTAATCGAGGGGTTTGTGTGGTTTATATATAGAATAACAGATTCCCGGGAGTGAGTTACAGACTGGAATCTAATCGAGGGGTTCGGTGTGGTTTATATATAGAATAACAGATATCCGGGAGTGAGTTACAGACTGGAATCTAATCGAGGGGTTCAGGGGTGGTTTATATATAGAATAACAGATACCCGGAGTGAGTTACAGACTGGAATCTAATCGAGGGGTTTGTGGGGATTATATATAGAATAAGAGATACCCGGAGTGAGTTAGAGACTGGAATCTAATGGAGGGTTTCGGGTGATTTATATATAGAATAACAGATACCCGGGAGTGAGTTACAGACTGGAATCCAATCGAGGGGTTTGGGGAGGTTTATATATAGAATAACAGATACCCGGGAGTGAGTTACAGACTGGAATCTAATCGAGGGGTTTGTGTGGTTTATATATCGAATAACAGATACCCGGGAGTGAGATACAGACTGGAATCTAATCGAGGGGTTCGGGGTGTTTTATATATAGAATACCAGATACCCGGGAGTGAGTTACAGACTGGAATCTAATCGAGGGGTTCAGGGTGGTTTATATATAGAATAACAGATACCCGGGAGTGAGTTACAGACTGGAATCTAATCGAGGGGTTTGGGGTGGTTTATATATAGAATAACAGATACTTGGGAGTGAGTTACAGACTGGAATCTAATCGAGGGGTTCGGGGTGGTTTATATATAGAATAACAGATACCCGGGAGTGAGTTACAGACTGGAATCTCATCGAGGGTTTAGGGTGGTTTATATATAGAATAACAGATACCCGGGAGTGAGTTACAGACTGGAATCTAATCAAGGGGTTCGGGGGGGTTTATATACAGAATAACAGATACCCGGGAGTGAGTTACAAACTGGAATCTAATCAAGGGGTTCGGGGGTTTATATATAGAATAACAGATACCCGGGTGTGAGTTACAGACTGGAAACTAATCGAGGGTTTGTGTGGTTTATATATAGAATAACAGATTCCCGGGAGTGAGTTACAGACTGGAAACTAATCGAGGGGTTTGTGTGGTTTATATATAGAATAACAGATTCCCGGGAGTGAGTTACAGACTGGAATCTAATCGAGGGGTTCGGGGTGGTTTATATATAGAATAACAGATATCCGGGAGTGAGTTACAGACTGGAATCTAATCGAGGGGTTCAGGGGTGGTTTATATATAGAATAACAGATACCCGGAGTGAGTTACAGACTGGAATCTAATCGAGGGGTTTGTGGGGATTATATATAGAATAAGAGATACCCGGAGTGAGTTAGAGACTGGAATCTAATGGAGGGTTTAGGGTGGTTTATATATAAAATAACAGATAACCGGGAGTGAGTTACAGACTGGAATCTAATCGAGGGTTCGGGGTGATTTATATATAGAATAACAGATACCCGGGAGTGAGTTACAGACTGGAATCCAATCGAGGGGTTTGGGGAGGTTTATATATAGAATAACAGATACCCGGGAGTGAGTTACAGACTGGAATCTAATCGAGGGGTTTGTGTGGTTTATATATAGAATAACAGATACCCGGGAGTGAGATACAGACTGGAATCTAATCGAGGGGTTCGGGGTGTTTTATATATAGAATACCAGATACCCGGGAGTGAGTTACAGACTGGAATCTAATCGAGGGGTTCAGGGTGGTTTATATATAGAATACCAGATACCCGGGAGTGAGTTACAGACTGGAATCTAATCGAGGGGTTCAGGGTGGTTTATATATAGAATAACAGATACCCGGGAGTGAGTTACAGACTGGAATCTAATCGAGGGGTTCGGGGTGGTTTATATATAGAATAACAGATACCCGGGAGTGAGTTACAGACTGGAATCTAATCGAGGGGTTCGGGGTGGATTATATATAGAATAACAGATACCTGGGAGTGAGTTACAGACTGGAATCTAATCGAGGGGTTGGGGGTGGTTTATATATAGAATAACAGATACCCGGGAGTGAGTTACAGACTGGAATCTAATCGAGGAGTTTCGGGGTGGTTTATATATAGAATAACAGATACCTGGGAGTGAGTTACAGACTGGAATCTAATCGAGGGGTTGCGGGTGGTTTATATATAGAATAACAGATACCCAGGAGTGAGTTACAGGCTGGAATCTAATCGAGGGGTTCGGGGTGGTTTATATATAGGATAACAGATAACCAGGAGTGAGTTACAGACTGGAATCTAATCAAGGGGTTCGGGGGGGTTTATATACAGAATAACAGATACCCGGGAGTGAGTTACAGACTGGAATCTAATCAAGGGGTTCGGGGGTTTATATATAGAATAACAGATACCCGGGTGTGAGTTACAGACTGGAAACTAATCGAGGGGTTTGTGTGGTTTATATATAGAATAACAGATTCCCGGGAGTGAGTTACAGACTGGAAACTAATCGAGGGGTTTGTGTGGTTTATATATAGAATAACAGATTCCCGGGAGTGAGTTACAGACTGGAATCTAATCGAGGGGTTCGGGGTGGTTTATATATAGAATAACAGATATCCGGGAGTGAGTTACAGACTGGAATCTAATCGAGGGGTTCAGGGGTGGTTTATATATAGAATAACAGATACCCGGAGTGAGTTACAGACTGGAATCTAATCGAGGGGTTTGTGGGGATTATATATAGAATAAGAGATACCCGGAGTGAGTTAGAGACTGGAATCTAATGGAGGGTTTCGGGTGGTTTATATATAAAATAACAGATACCCGGGAGTGAGTTACAGACTGGAATCTAATCGAGGGTTCGGGGTGATTTATATATAGAATAACAGATACCCGGGAGTGAGTTACAGACTGGAATCCAATCGAGGGGTTTGGGGAGGTTTATATATAGAATAACAGATACCCGGGAGTGAGTTACAGACTGGAATCTAATCGAGGGGTTTGTGTGGTTTATATATAGAATAACAGATACCCGGGAGTGAGATACAGACTGGAATCTAATCGAGGGGTTCGGGGTGTTTTATATATAGAATACCAGATACCCGGGAGTGAGTTACAGACTGGAATCTAATCGAGGGGTTCAGGGTGGTTTATATATAGAATAACAGATACCCGGGAGTGAGTTACAGACTGGAATCTAATCGAGGGGTTTGGGGTGGTTTATATATAGAATAACAGATACTTGGGAGTGAGTTACAGACTGGAATCTAATCGAGGGGTTCGGGGTGGTTTATATATAGAATAACAGATACCCGGGAGTGAGTTACAGACTGGAATCTCATCGAGGGTTTAGGGTGGTTTATATATAGAATAACAGATACCCGGGAGTGAGTTACAGACTGGAATCTAATCAAGGGGTTCGGGGGGGTTTATATACAGAATAACAGATACCCGGGAGTGAGTTACAGACTGGAATCTAATCAAGGGGTTCGGGGGTTTATATATAGAATAACAGATTCCCGGGAGTGAGTTACAGACTGGAAACTAATCGAGGGGTTTGTGTGGTTTATATATAGAATAACAGATTCCCGGGAGTGAGTTACAGACTGGAATCTAATCGAGGGGTTCGGGGTGGTTTATATATAGAATAACAGATATCCGGGAGTGAGTTACAGACTGGAATCTAATCGAGGGGTTCAGGGGTGGTTTATATATAGAATAACAGATACCCGGAGTGAGTTACAGACTGGAATCTAATCGAGGGGTTTGTGGGGATTATATATAGAATAAGAGATACCCGGAGTGAGTTAGAGACTGGAATCTAATGGAGGGTTTAGGGTGGTTTATATATAAAATAACAGATACCCGGGAGTGAGTTACAGACTGGAATCTAATCGAGGGTTCGGGGTGATTTATATATAGAATAACAGATACCCGGGAGTGAGTTACAGACTGGAATCCAATCGAGGGGTTTGGGGAGGTTTATATATAGAATAACAGATACCCGGGAGTGAGTTACAGACTGGAATCTAATCGAGGGGTTTGTGTGGTTTATATATAGAATAACAGATACCCGGGAGTGAGATACAGACTGGAATCTAATCGAGGGGTTCGGGGTGTTTTATATATAGAATACCAGATACCCGGGAGTGAGTTACAGACTGGAATCTAATCGAGGGGTTCGGGGTGGTTTATATATAGAATAACAGATACCCGGGAGTGAGTTACAGACTGGAATCTAATCGAGGGGTTCGGGGTGGTTTATATATAGAATAACAGATACCCGGGAGTGAGTTACAGACTGGAATCTAATCGAGGTGTTTAGGCTGGTTTATATATAGAATAACAGATACCCGGGAGTGAGTTACAGACTGGAATCTAATCGAGGGGTTCGGGGTGGTTTATATATAGAATAACAGATACCCGGGAGAGAGTTACAGACTGGAATCTGATCGAGGGGTTCGGGTGGTTTATATATAGAATAACAGATACCCGGGAGTGAGTTACACACTGGAATCTAATCGAGGTGTTTAGGCTGGTTTATATATAGAATAACAGATACCCGGGAGTGAGTTACAGACTGGAATCTAATCGAGGGGTTCGGGTGGTTTATATATAGAATAACAGATACCCGGGAGTGAGTTACAGACTGGAATCTAATCGAGGGGTTCGTGTGGTTTATAGATAGAATAACAGATACCCGGGAGTGAGTTACAGACTGGAATCTGATCGAGGGGTTCGGGTGGTTTATATATAGAATAACAGATACCCGGGAGTGAGTTACAGACTGGAATCTAATCGAGGGGTTCGTGTGGTTTATAGATAGAATAACAGATACCCGGGAGTGTGTTACAGACAGGAATCTAATCGAGGGGTTTGGGGTGGTTTATAGATAGAATAACAGATACCCGGGAGTGAGTTACAGACTGGAATCTAATCGAGGGGTTCGGGGGGTTTATATATAGAATAAGATACCTGGGAGTGAGTTACAGACTGGAATCTAATCGAGGGGTTTGGGGTGGTTTATATATAGAATAACAGATACCCGGAAGTGAGTTACAGACTGGAATCTAATCGAGGGGTTCGGGGGGGTTTATGTATAGAATAACAGATACCCGGGAGTGAGTTACAGACTGGAATCTAATCGAGGGGTTCGGGGTGGTTTATATATAGAATAACAGATACCCGGGAGAGAGTTACAGACTGGAATCTAATCGAGGGGTTCGGGGGGGTTTATATATACAATAACAGATACCCAGAGTGAGTTAGATTACACTGTTATCTCGGGGATTGGCCATGTGGAAAGTGATGGCTTTTTTCTCCGCCGCTTTTCTCTGTGCCTGCGAGAGAGTTACCTCTTTCTTTGACCGCTTAATTTTCGGGATTTTGACCTCGCGACCTTTCCGCGGCTTCCTCTTCTTCTTCAGCAGCTTGAGATCCTCGGATCCGGAATGTTCCTCGTCCAACTCCGCCTCCACTGCCAAGGAGAGCAGAGGGCGCAGCGTTAGGAAGAGGTGGGCACTGCTAGGAGGGGCAGCATTGCAAATTCACAGGGCGCACACACACACACAGACAGACAGACACAGAGACATTGCGGAGAGAGACAGACACACACACACACACACACACACACACACAGACACACACAGACACACACACACAGACACAGAGACATTGCGGAGAGAGACAGACACACACACACACAGACACACACAGACACACACAGACACACACAGACACACACAGACACACACACACACACACACACACACACACACACACACACACACACACACACACACACACACACACACACACACACACATTGCGGAAAGAGACAGACACACACAGACACACAGACATTGCGGAGAGAGACAGACACACACACACACACACACACACACACACACAGACATTGCGGAAAGAGACAGACACACACAGACACACAGACATTGCGGAGAGAGACAGACACACACACACACACAGACATTGCGGAAAGAGACAGACACACACAGACACACAGACATTGCGGAGAGAGACAGACACACACACACACACACACACACACACACAGACATTGCGGAAAGAGACAGACACACACAGACACACAGACATTGCGGAGAGAGACAGACACACACACACACACACACACACACACAGAGACATTGCGGAGAGAGACAGACACACACGCACACACACACACACACACACACAGACATTGCGGAAAGAGACAGACACACACAGACACACAGACATTGCGGAGAGAGACAGACACACACAGACACACAGACATTGCAGAGAGAGACAGACACACACACACACACACACACACACACACACACACACACACACACACACACACACACACACACACACACACACACACATACACACACACACACACACAGACATTGCGGAGAGAGACAGACACACACACGGTGCAGAGAGAGAGAGTTACAGACACACACACACACACACACACACACACACACACACACAGTGCAGAGAGAGATACAGACACACACACACACACACACAGTGCAGAGAGAGATACAGACACACACACACACACACAGTGCAGAAAGAGAGATACAGACACACACACACAGTGCAGAGAGAGATACAGATACACACACAGTGCAGAGAGAGAGATACAGACACACACACACAGTGCAGAGAGAGAGATACAGACACACACACACAGTGCAGAGAGATACAGACGCACACACAGTGCAGAGAGAGAGATACAGACACACACACATGCACACTGCAGAGAGAGAGATACAGACACACACACACACACACACACACACACACACACAGTGCAGAGAGAGATACAGACACACACACACAGTGCAGAGAGAGAGATACAGACACACACACAGTGCAGAGAGAGATACAGACACACACACACAGTGCAGAAAGAGAGATACAGACACACACACACAGTGCGGAAAGAGAGATACAGACACACACACACAGTGCGGAAAGAGAGATACAGACACACACACACACACAGTGCAGCGAGAGATACAGACACACACACAGTGCAGAGGGAGATACAGAAACAGTGCAGAGAGAGATACAGACACACACACAGTGCAGAGAGAGATACAGACACACAGACACACAGTGCAGAGAGAGATACAGACACACACACACAGTGAGGAAAGAGAGATACAGACAGACACACAGTGCAGAGAGAGAGATACAGACACACACACACAGTGCAGAGAGAGATACAGACACACACACACACAGTGCAGAGAGAGATACAGACACACACACAGTGCAGAAAGAGAGATACAGACACACACACAGTGCAGAGAGAGATACAGATACACACACACACACAGTGCAGAGAGAGAGATACAGACACACACACATGCACACTGCAGAGAGAGAGATACAGACACACACACACACACACACACACACACACAGTGCAGAGAGAGATACAGACACACACACACACAGTGCAGAGAGAGAGATACAGACACACACACACAGTGCAGAGAGAGATACAGACACACACACACAGTGCAGAGAGAGATACAGACACACACACACAGTGCAGAGAGAGATACAGACACACACACAGTGCGGAAAGAGAGATACACACACACACACACAGTGCAGAGAGATACAGACACACACACACACACACAGTGCAGAGAGAGATACAGACACACACACAGTGCAGAGAGAGATACAGACACACACACACAGTGCAGAGAGAGAGATACAGACACACACACACAGTGCAGAGAGAGATACAGACACACACACACAGTGCAGAGAGAGATACAGACACACAGACACACAGTGCAGAGAGAGATACAGACGCACACACAGTGCAGAGAGAGATACAGACACACACACACAGTGAGGAAAGAGAGATACAGACAGACACACAGTGCAGAGAGAGAGATACAGACACACACACACACACACACACACACACACACACACACACAGTGCAGAGAGAGACACAGACACACACACAGTGCAGAGAGAGATACAGACACACACACACAGTGCAGAGAGAGATACAGACACACACACAGTGCAGAGAGAGATACAGACACACACACACAGTGCAGAGAGAGATACAGACACACACACACAGTGCAGAGAGAGATACAGACACACACACACAGTGCAGAGAGAGATACAGACACACACACACAGTGCAGAGAGAGATACAGACACACACACACAGTGCAGAGAGAGATACAGACACACACACAGTGCAGAGAGAGATACAGACACACACACACACACACAGTGCAGAGAGAGATACAGACACACACACACACACAGTGCAGAGAGAGATACAGACACACACACACAGTGCAGAGAGAGATACAGACACACACACACAGTGCAGAGAGAGATACAGACACACACACACAGTGCAGAGAGAGATACAGACACACACACACAGTGCAGAGAGAGATACAGACACACACACAGTGCAGAGAGATACAGACACACACACAGTGCAGAGAGATACAGACACACACACACACACAGTGCAGAGAGAGATACAGACACACACATAGTGCAGAGAGAGATACAGACACACACATAGTGCAGAGAGAGATACAGACACACCCACACAGTGCAGAGAGAGATACAGACACACCCACACAGTGCAGAGAGAGATACAGACACACACACAGTGCAGAGAGAGATACAGACACACACACACAGTGCAGAGAGAGATACAGACACACACACACAGTGCAGAGAGATACAGACACACACACACACACACACAGTGCAGAGAGAGATACAGACACACACACACAGTGCAGAGAGAGATACAGACACACACACAGTGCAGAGAGAGATACAGACACACACACAGTGCAGAGAGAGATACAGACACACACACAGTGCAGAGAGAGATACAGACACACACACAGTGCAGAGAGAGATACAGACACACACACAGTGCAGAGAGAGATACAGACACACCCACACAGTGCAGAGAGAGATACAGACACACACACAGTGCAGAGAGAGATACAGACACACACACAGTGCAGAGAGAGATACAGACACACCCACACAGTGCAGAGAGAGATACAGACACACCCACACAGTGCAGAGAGAGATACAGACACACACACACAGTGCAGAGAGAGATACAGACACACACACACAGTGCAGAGAGAGATACAGACAGACACACACAGTGCAGAGAGAGATACAGACAGACACACACAGTGCAGAGAGAGATACAGACAGACACACACAGTGCAGAGAGATACAGACACACACACACACACACACACACAGTGCAGAGAGAGATACAGACACACACACACAGTGCAGAGAGAGATACAGACACACACACACAGTGCAGAGAGAGATACAGACACACACACACAGTGCAGAGAGAGAGATACAGACACACACAGTGCAGAGAGAGATACAGACACACACAGTGCAGAGAGAGATACAGACACACACACACACAGTGCAGAGAGAGATACACACACACACACAGTGCAGAGGGAGATACAGACACACACACAGTGCAGAGGGAGATACAGACACACACACAGTGCAGAGGGAGATACAGACACACACACACAGTGCAGAGAGAGATACAGACACACACACACAGTGCAGAGAGAGATACAGACACACACACACACTCAGTGCAGAGAGATACAGACGCACACACAGTGCAGAGATACAGACACACACACAGTGCGGAAAGAGATACAGACACACACAAACAGTGCAGAGAGAGAGATACAGACACACACACACAGTGCAGAGAGAGATACAGACACACACACACAGTGCAGAGGGAGATACAGACACACACACAGTGCAGAGGGAGATACAGACACACACACACAGTGCAGAGAGAGATACAGACACACACACACACTCAGTGCAGAGAGATACAGACGCACACACAGTGCAGAGAGAGATACAGACACACACACAGTGCGGAAAGAGATACAGACACACACTCAGTGCAGAGAGCGATACAGACACACACACACACAGTGCGGAGAGAGATACAGACACACACACACACACAGTGCAGAGAGAGATACAGACACACACACACACAGTGCAGAGAGAGATACAGACACACACACACAGTGCAGAGAGAGACACAGACACACACACACACAGTGCAGAGAGAGATACAGACACACACACAGTGCAGAGAGAGATACAGACACACACAGTGCAGAGAGAGATACAGACACACACACACAGTGCAGAGAGAGATACAGACACACACACACAGTGCAGAGAGAGATACAGACACACACACACAGTGCAGAGAGAGATACAGACACACACACACAGTGCAGAGAGAGATACAGACACACACACACAGTGCAGAGAGAGATACAGACGCACACACAGTGCAGAGAGAGATACAGACAGACACACACAGTGCAGAGAGAGATACAGACACACACACACACACACACAGTGCAGAGAGAGATACAGACACACACACACAGTGCAGAGAGAGATACAGACACACACACACACAGTGCGGAGAGAGATACAGACACACACACACACAGTGCGGAAAGAGAGATACAGACAGACACACACACAGTGCGGAGAGATACAGACAGACACACAGTGCAGAGAGAGATACAGACACACACACACACAGTGCAGAGAGAGACACAGACACACACACACACAGTGCAGAGAGAGATACAGACACACACACAGTGCAGAGAGAGATACAGACACACACACAGTGCAGAGAGAGATACAGACACACAAACACACACACAGTGCAGAGAGAGATACAGACACACAGAGTACAGAGAGATACAGACACACACACAGTGCAGAGAGAGATACACACACACACAGTGCAGAGGGAGATACAGACACACACAGTGCAGAGAGAGATACAGACACACACACACACAGTGCAGAGAGAGATACAGACACACACACACACACACAGTGCAGAGAGAGATACAGACACACACACACACAGTGCAGTGAGAGACACACACACACACACACACACAGTGCAGAGAGAGATACAGACGCACACACAGTGCAGAGAGAGATACAGACGCACACACAGTGCAGAGAGAGATATAGACACACACACACAGTGCAGAGAGAGATACAGACACACACACACACACAGTGCAGAGAGAGATACAGACACACACACACAGTGCAGAGCGAGATACAGACACACACACACAGTGCAGAGAGAGATACAGACACACACACACAGTGCAGAGAGAGATACAGACGCACACACAGTGCAGAGAGAGATACAGACAGACACACACAGTGCAGAGAGAGATACAGACACACACACACACACACACAGTGCAGAGAGAGATACAGACACACACACACAGTGCAGAGAGAGATACAGACACACACACACACAGTGCGGAGAGAGATACAGACACACACACACAGTGCGGAAAGAGAGATACAGACAGACACACACACAGTGCGGAGAGATACAGACAGACACACAGTGCAGAGAGAGATACAGACACACACACACACAGTGCAGAGAGAGACACAGACACACACACACACAGTGCAGAGAGAGATACAGACACACACACAGTGCAGAGAGAGATACAGACACACACACAGTGCAGAGAGAGATACAGACACACAAACACACACACAGTGCAGAGAGAGATACAGACACACAGAGTACAGAGAGATACAGACACACACACAGTGCAGAGAGAGATACACACACACACAGTGCAGAGGGAGATACAGACACACACAGTGCAGAGAGAGATACAGACACACACACACACAGTGCAGAGAGAGATACAGACACACACACACACACAGTGCAGAGAGAGATACAGACACACACACACACAGTGCAGTGAGAGACACACACACACACACACACACAGTGCAGAGAGAGATACAGACGCACACACAGTGCAGAGAGAGATACAGACGCACACACAGTGCAGAGAGAGATATAGACACACACACACAGTGCAGAGAGAGATACAGACACACACACACACACAGTGCAGAGAGAGATACAGACACACACACACAGTGCAGAGCGAGATACAGACACACACACACAGTGCAGAGCGAGATACAGACACACACACACAGTGCAGAGCGAGATACAGACACACACACACAGTGCAGAGAGAGATACAGACACACACACACAGTGCAGAGAGAGATACAGACACACACAGTGCAGAGCGAGATACAGACACACACACAATGTGGAGCGAGATACAGACACACACACAATGTGGAGCGAGATACAGACACACACACAGTGCAGAGAGAGACGGCGAAACGGTGGGGGAGAGAGAGCGACACACACACACACACACACACACACACACACACACACACACACACACCCCGAAACAGGGAGAGAGAGACAGACACACACACACCCCGAAACAGGGAGAGAGACACACACACACACACCCCGAAACAGGGAGAGAGAGACACACACACACACACCCCGAAACAGGGAGAGAGAGACACACACACACACACCCCGAAACAGGGAGAGAGAGACACACACACACACCCCGAAACAGGGAGAGAGACACACACACACACCCCGAAACAGGGAGAGAGAGACACACACACACACCCCGAAACAGGGAGAGAGAGACACACACACACACCCCGAAACAGGGAGAGAGAGACAGACACACACACACCCCGAAACAGGGAGAGAGACACACACACACACACCCCGAAACAGGGAGAGAGAGACAGACACACACACACCCCGAAACAGGGAGAGAGAGACACACACACACACACACCCCGAAACAGGGAGAGAGAGACACACACACACCCCGAAACAGGGAGAGAGAGACACACACACAGTGCAGTGAGAGATACAGACACACACACAGTGCAGAGCGAGATACAGGCACACACACAATGCGGAGCGAGATACAGACACACACACAGTGCAGAGAGAGATACAGACACACACACACGCACGCACAATGCAGAGAGAGATACAGACACACACACAGTGCAGAGAGAGATACAGACACACACACAGTGCAGAGAGAGATACAGACACACAGTGCAGAGAGATACAGGCACGCACAGTGCAGAGAGATACAGGCACGCACACACACAGTGCAGAGGGAGATACAGACACACAGACAGTGCAGAGAGAGATAGACACACACACACAGTGCAATGAGAAATACAGACACACACACATGCACACTGCAGAGAGAGAGATACAGAAACACACACACACACAGTGCAGAGAGAGATACAGACGCACACACAGTGCAGAGAGAGATACAGACACACACACACAGTGCAGAGAGAGATACAGACACACACACACAGTGCAGAGAGAGATACAGACACACACACACACAGTGCGGAGAGAGATACAGACAGACACACACACAGTGCGGAAAGAGAGATACAGACAGACACACACAGTGCAGAGTGAGAGATACAGACACACACACACACAGTGCAGAGAGAGACACAGACACACACACACACAGTGCAGAGAGAGATACAGACACACACACAGTGCAGAGAGAGATACAGACACACAAACACACACACAGTGCAGAGAGAGATACAGACACACACACAGAGTGCAGAGAGATACAGACACACACACACAGTGCAGAGAGAGATACAGACACACACACACAGTGCAGAGAGAGATACAGACACACACACAGTGCAGAGAGAGATACAGACACACAAACACACACACACACACACACACACACACACACACAGTGCAGAGAGAGATACAGACGCACACACAGTGCAGAGAGAGATACAGACACACACACAAACACACAGAGCAGAGAGAGATACAGACAAACATACACAGTGCAGAGAGAGATACAGACACTCACACACACAGTGCGGAGAGAGATACAGACACACACACAGTGCAGAGAGAGATACAGACACACACACACAGTGCAGAGAGAGATACAGACACACACACAGGGCAGAGAGAGATACAGACACACACACAGGGCAGAGAGAGATACAGACACACACACACAGTGCAGAGAGAGATACAGACACACACACACACAGTGCAGAGAGAGATACAGACACACACACACACAGTGCAGAGAGAGATACAGACACACACACAGGGCAGAGAGAGATACAGACACACATACACACACAGTGCAGAGAGAGACGGCGAAACGGTGGCGGGGGGGAGAAAGAGAGAGAGAGAGAGACAGAGAGACAGACAGGGAGAGAGAGACACACACACACACACCCCCCGAAACAGGGAGAGAGAGAGACACACACACACCCCGAAACAGGGAGAGAGAGACACACACACACACCCCCCGAAACAGGGAGAGAGAGACACACACACACACCCCGAAACAGGGAGATAGAGACACACACACACACCCCGAAACAGGGTGAGAGAGAGACACACACACACACCCCGAAACAGGGAGAGAGAGACACACACACACACCCCGAAACAGGGTGAGAGAGAGACAAGCACACACACAATCCAAAACAGGAAGGGAGAGAGGCACACACACACATACACCCCGAAACAGGGAGATAGAGACACACACACACACACCCCGAAACAGGGAGAGAGAGACAGACACACACACACACACATACACCCCGAAACAGGGAGATAGAGACACACACACACACCCCGAAACTGTGTGAGAGAGACACAAGCACACACACAATCCAAAACAGGAAGGGAGAGAGGCACACACACACACACACACCCCGCAACAGGGAGAGAGACAGACACACACACACATACACCCCGCAACAGGGAGAGAGACAGACACACACACACATACACCCCGAAACAGGGAGATAGAGACACACACACACATACACCCCGAAACAGGGAGAGAGAGACAGACACACACACACATACACCCCGAAACAGGGAGATAGAGACACACACACACATACACCCCGAAACAGGGAGAGAGACAGACACACACACACATACACCCCGCAACAGGGAGAGAGACAGACACACACACACATACACCCCGAAACAGGGAGATAGAGACACACACACACATACACCCCGAAACAGGGAGAGAGAGACAGACACACACACACAGCCTGAAACAGGGAGAGAGACACACACACACACATACACCCCGAAACAGGGAGAGAGAGACACACACACCCCGAAACAGGGAGAGAGAGACACACACACACCCCGAAACAGGGAGAGAGAGACATACAAACACACACACACACACACACACACACACACACACACACACACACACACACACACACACACACACACACACACACACACACACACACACACACACACACACACACACACACACACAGAAACAGGGAGAGAGAGACACACACACACACCCCGAAACAGGGAGAGAGAGACACACACACACACACCCCGAAACAGGGAGAGAGAGACACACACACACACACCCCGAAACAGGGAGAGAGAGACACACACACACACACCCCGAAACAGGGAGAGAGAGACACACACACACACCCCGAAACAGGGAGAGAGAGACACACACACACACCCCGAAACAGGGAGAGAGAGACACACACACACACCCCGAAACAGGGAGAGAGAGACACACACACACACACCCCGAAACAGGGAGAGAGAGACACACACACACACACACCCCGAAACAGGGAGAGAGAGACACACACACACACACACACACACACACACACACACACACACACACACACACCGAAACAGGGAGAGAGAGACACACACACACACCCCGAAACAGCGAGAGAGACACACACACACACACACCCCGAAACAGGGAGATAGAGACACACACACACACCCCGAAACAGGGAGAGAGAGACACACACACACACCCCGAAACAGGGAGAGAGAGACACACACACACCCCGAAACAGGGAGAGAGAGACACACACACACACCCCGAAACAGGGAGAGAGAGACACACACACACACCCCGAAACAGGGAGAGAGACACACACACACACACCCCGAAACAGGGAGAGAGACACACACACACACACCCCGAAACAGGGAGAGAGAGACACACACACACACCCCGAAACAGGGAGAGAGAGACAGACACACACACACCCCGAAACAGGGAGAGAGAGACACACACACACACCCCGAAACAGGGAGAGAGAGACACACACACACACCCCGAAACAGGGAGAGAGAGACACACACACACACCCCGAAACAGGGAGAGAGAGACACACACACACACACCCCGAAACAGGGAGATACAGACACACACACACACACATACACCCCGAAACAGGGAGATACAGACACACACACACACACATACACCCCGAAACAGGGAGATACAGACACACACACACACACATACACCCCAAAACAGGGAGATACAGACACACACACACACACATACACCCCGAAACAGGGAGATACAGACACACACACACACACATACACCCCGAAACAGGGAGATACAGACACACACACACACACATACACCCCGAAACAGGGAGATACAGACACACACACACACACATACACCCCGAAACAGGGAGATACAGACACACACACACACACACATACACCCCGAAACAGGGAGAGAGAGACACACACATACACCCCGAAACAGGGAGATAGAGACACACACATACACCCCGAAACAGGATGACAGAGACAAGCACACACACAATCCAAAACAGGAAGGGAGAGAGGCACACACACACATACACCCCGAAACAGGGAGAGAGAGACAGACACACACACACCCCGAAACAGGGAGAGAGAGACACACACACACACACCCCGAAACAGGGAGAGAGAGACACACACACACACACACCCCGAAACAGGGAGAGAGAGACACACACACACCCCGAAACAGGGAGATAGAGACACACACACACCCCGAAACAGGGAGAGAGAGACACACACACACACACCCCGAAACAGGGAGAGAGAGACACACACACACACACCCCGAAACAGGGAGAGAGAGACACACACACACCCCGAAACAGGGAGATAGAGACACACACACACCCCGAAACAGGGAGAGAGAGACACACACACACACACCCCGAAACAGGGAGAGAGAGACACACACACACACCCCGAAACAGGGAGACAGAGACACACACACACACCCCGAAACAGGGAGAGAGAGACACACACACACACACACCCCGAAACAGGGTGAGAGAGACACACACACACACACCCCGAAACAGGGAGAGAGAGACACACACACACACACCCCGAAACAGGGAGAGAGAGACACACACACACACCCCGAAACAGGGAGAGAGAGACACACACACACACACACCCCGAAACAGGGAGAGAGAGACACACACACACACACCCCGAAACAGGGAGAGAGAGACACACACACAGGAACAGGGAGAGAGACACACACACAGGAACAGGGAGAGAGACACACACACAGGAACAGGGAGAGAGACACACACACAGGAACAGGGAGAGAGACACACACACAGGAACAGGGAGAGAGACACACACACAGGAACAGGGAGAGAGACACACACACAGGAACAGGGAGAGAGACACACACACAGGAACAGGGAGAGAGACACACACACAGGAACAGGGAGAGAGACACACACACAGGAACAGGGAGAGAGACACACACACAGGAACAGGGAGAGAGACACACACGCAGGAACAGGGAGAGAGACACACACGCAGGAACAGGGAGAGAGACACACACACAGGAACAGGGAGAGAGACACACACACAGGAACAGGGAGAGAGACACACACACAGGAACAGGGAGAGAGACACACACACAGGAACAGGGAGAGAGAGACACACACACAGGAACAGGGAGAGAGACACACACACACACACCCCGAAACAGGGAGAGAGAGACACACACACACACCCCGAAACAGGGAGAGAGAGACACACACACACACCCCGAAACAGGGAGAGAGACACACACACACACACCCCAAAACAGGGAGAGAGAGACACACACACACCCCGAAACAGGGAGAGAGAGACACACACACACACACCCCGAAACAGGGAGAGAGAGACACACACACACACCCCGAAACAGGGAGAGACAGACACACACACACCCCGAAACAGGGAGAGAGACACACACACACACCCCGAAACAGGGAGAGAGAGACACACACACACACACCCCGAAACAGGGAGAGAGAGACACACACAGGAACAGGGAGAGAGACACACACGCAGGAACAGGGAGAGAGACACACACACAGGAACAGGGAGAGAGACACACACACAGGAACAGGGAGAGAGACACACACACAGGAACAGGGAGAGAGACACACACACGCAGGAACAGGGAGAGAGAGACACACACAGGAACAGGGAGAGAGACACACACACAGGAACAGGGAGAGAGACACACACACGCAGGAACAGGGAGAGAGAGACACACACAGGAACAGGGAGAGAGACACACACACAGGAACAGGGAGAGAGACACACACACACAGGAACAGGGAGAGAGACACACACACAGGAACAGGGAGAGAGACACACACACAGAGGAACAGGGAGAGAGACACACACACAGGAACAGGGAGAGAGACACACACACAGGAACAGGGAGAGAGACACACACACAGGAACAGGGAGAGAGACACACACACAGGAACAGGGAGAGAGACACACACACAGGAACAGGGAGAGAGACACACACACAGGAACAGGGAGAGAGACACACACACAGGAACAGGGAGAGAGACACACACACAGGAACAGGGAGAGAGACACACACACAGGAACAGGGAGAGAGACACACACACAGGAACAGGGAGAGAGACACACACACAGGAACAGGGAGAGAGACACACACACAGGAACAGGGAGAGAGACACACACACAGGAACAGGGAGAGAGACACACACACAGGAACAGGGAGAGAGACACACACACAGGAACAGGGAGAGAGACACACACACAGGAACAGGGAGAGAGAGACACACACACAGGAACAGGGAGAGAGACACACACACAGGAACAGGGAGAGAGACACACACACAGGAACAGGGAGAGACACACACACAGAAACAGGGAGAGGTAAGAGAGAGACGTAAACACACACACACACACAAACAGGGAGAGGGAGAGACACACACGGGCACACACACACACAGGGGTGGGGGAGGGAGACACACGCACACAAACACCAACAGGGAGAGGCACCCAGACACAGGGGGAGAGAGAGAGAGAGAGAGAGAAGTGGGGGGGGGAGACACACGCACACAGAAACAGGCAAAGCGGGCTACGCATGGAGTCTAAAAAACAGGAGAGGGGGGGAGAGAGAGAGAGACACACACACACCCCGAAACAGGGAGAGAGAGACACACACACACACCCCGAAACAGGGAGAGAGAGACACACACACACACACCCCGAAACAGGGAGAGAGAGACACACACACACACACCCCGAAACAGGGAGAGAGAGACACACACACACACCCCGAAACAGGGAGAGAGAGACACACACACACCCCGAAACAGGGAGAGAGAGACACACACACACACCCCGAAACAGGCAGAGAGAAACACACACACATACACCCCGAAACAGGGAGAGAGAGACACACACACACACCCCGAAACAGGGAGAGAGAGACACACACACACACCCCGAAACAGGCAGAGAGAAACACACACACATACACCCCGAAACAGGGAGAGAGAGACACACACACACCCCGAAACAGGCAGAGACACACACACACACCCCGACACAGGGAGAGACAGACACACACACACACCCCGAAACAGGGAGAGAGAGACACACACACACACACCCCGAAACAGGGAGAGAGAGACACACACACACCCCGAAACAGGGAGAGAGAGACACACACACACACACCCCGAAACAGGGAGAGAGAGACACACACACACACACCCCGAAACAGGGAGAGAGAGACACACACACACACCCCGAAACAGGGAGAGACACACACACACACACCCCGAAACAGGGAGAGAGACACACACACACACACCCCGAAACAGGGAGAGAGAGACACACACACACACCCCGAAACAGGGAGAGAGAGACACACACACACACCCCGAAACAGGGAGAGAGAGAGACACACACACACACCCCGAAACAGGGAGAGAGAGACACACACACACACCCCGAAACAGGGAGAGAGAGACACACACAGAGGAACAGAGAGAGAGACACACACAGAGGAACAGAGAGAGAGACACACACACAGGAACAGGGAGAGAGACACACACACAGGAACAGGGAGAGAGAGACACACACACAGGAACAGGGAGAGAGAGACACACACACAGGAACAGGGAGAGAGACACACACACAGGAACAGGGAGAGAGAGACACACACACAGGAACAGGGAGAGAGAGACACACACACAGGAACAGGGAGAGAGACACACACACAGGAACAGGGAGAGAGAGACACACACACAGGAACAGGGAGAGAGACACACACACAGGAACAGGGAGAGAGACACACACACAGGAACAGGGAGAGAGACACACACACAGGAACAGGGAGAGAGACACACACGCAGGAACAGGGAGAGAGACACACACGCAGGAACAGGGAGAGAGACACACACAGAGGAACTGGGAGAGAGACACACACAGAGGAACAGGGAGAGAGACACACACACAGGAACAGGGAGAGAGACACACACACAGGAACAGGGAGAGAGAGACACACACAGAGGAACAGGGAGAGAGAGACACACACAGAGGAACAGGGAGAGAGACACACACACAGGAACAGGGAGAGAGACACACACACAGGAACAGGGAGAGAGACACACACACAGGAACAGGGAGAGAGACACACACACAGGAACAGGGAGAGAGACACACACACAGGAACAGGGAGAGAGACACACACACAGGAACAGGGAGAGAGACACACACACAGGAACAGGGAGAGAGAGACACACACAGGAACAGGGAGAGAGAGACACACACACAGGAACAGGGAGAGAGACACACACACAGGAACAGGGAGAGAGACACACACACAGGAACAGGGAGAGAGACACACACACACAGGAACAGGGAGAGAGAGACACACACACAGGAACAGGGAGAGAGACACACACACAGGAACAGGGAGAGAGACACACACACAGGAACAGGGAGAGAGAGACACACACACAGGAACAGGGAGAGAGACACACACACAGGAACAGGGAGAGAGACACACACACACAGGAACAGGGAGAGAGACACACACACAGGAACAGGGAGAGAGACACACACACACAGGAACAGGGAGAGAGACACACACACAGGAACAGGGAGAGAGACACACACACAGGAACAGGGAGAGAGACACACACACAGGAACAGGGAGAGAGACACACACACAGGAACAGGGAGAGAGACACACACACAGGAACAGGGAGAGAGACACACACACAGGAACAGGGAGAGAGACACACACACAGGAACAGGGAGAGAGACACACACACAGGAACAGGGAGAGAGACACACACACAGGAACAGGGAGAGAGACACACACACAGGAACAGGGAGAGAGACACACACACAGGAACAGGGAGAGAGACACACACACAGGAACAGGGAGAGAGACACACACACAGGAACAGGGAGAGAGACACACACACAGGAACAGGGAGAGAGACACACACACAGGAACAGGGAGAGAGACACACACACAGGAACAGGGAGAGAGACACACACACAGGAACAGGGAGAGAGAGACACACACACACCCCGAAACAGGGAGAGAGAGACACACACACACCCCGAAACAGGGAGAGAGAGACACACACACACACCCCGACACAGGGAGAGAGACACACACACAGGAACAGGGAGAGAGACACACACACAGGAACAGGGAGAGAGACACACACACAGGAACAGGGAGAGAGACACACACACAGGAACAGGGAGAGAGACACACACACAGGAACAGGGAGAGAGACACACACACACACCCCGAAACAGGGAGAGACACACACACACACCCCGAAACAGGGAGAGAGAGACACACACACACACCCCGAAACAGGGAGAGAGAGACACACACACACACACCCCGAAACAGGGAGAGAGAGACACACACACACACACACACACACACACATACACACACACATACACCCCGAAACAGGGAGAGAGAGACAGACACACACACACCCCGAAACAGGGAGAGAGAGACAGACACACACACACACACACACACACACACACACACATACACCCCGAAAACAGGGAGAGAGAGACAGACACACACACACACACACACACCCCGAAACAGGGAGAGAGAGACACACACACACACCCCGAAACAGGGAGAGAGAGACACACACCCCGAAACAGGGAGAGAGAGACACACACACACACACACACACACACACACACACACATACACCCCGAAACAGGGAGAGAGAGACACACACACACACACACACACACACACATACACCCCGAAACAGGGAGAGAGAGACAGACACACACACACACACACACACACCCCGAAACAGGGAGAGAGAGACACACACCCCGAAACAGGGAGAGAGAGACACACACACACACACACACACACACACACACACACATACACCCCGAAACAGGGAGAGAGAGACACACACACACACACACCCCGAAACAGGGAGAGAGAGACACACACACACACACACCCCGAAACAGGGAGAGAGAGACACACACACACACCCCGAAACAGGGAGAGAGAGACACACACACACACACACCCCGAAACAGGGAGAGAGACACACACACACACCCCGAAACAGGGAGAGAGAGACACACACACACACCCCGAAACAGGGAGAGAGAGACACACACACACACACCCCGAAACAGGGAGAGAGAGACACACACACACACCCCGAAACAGGGAGAGAGAGACACACACACACACACCCCGAAACAGGGAGAGAGAGACACACACACACACCCCGAAACAGGGAGAGAGAGACACACACACACACACCCCGAAACAGGGAGAGAGAGACACACACACACACCCCGAAACAGGGAGAGAGAGACACACACACACACCCCGAAACAGGGAGAGAGAGACACACACACACACCCCGAAACAGGGAGAGAGAGACACACACACACCCCGAAACAGGGAGAGAGAGACACACACACACACACCCTGAAACAGGGAGAGAGAGACACACACACACACACCCCGAAACAGGGAGAGAGAGACACACACACACACACCCCGAAACAGGGAGAGAGAGACAGACACACACACCCCGAAACAGGGAGAGAGAGACACACACACACACACCCCGAAACAGGGAGAGAGAGACACACACACACACCCCGAAACAGGGAGAGAGAGACACACACACACACCCCGAAACAGGGAGAGAGAGACACACACACACACCCCGAAACAGGGAGAGAGAGACACACACACACACACCCCGAAACAGGGAGAGAGAGACACACACACACACCCCCCGAAACAGGGAGAGAGAGACACACACACACACCCCGAAACAGGGTGAGAGAGACACACACACACACCCCGAAACAGGGAGAGAGAGACACACACACACACACCCCGAAACAGGGAGAGAGAGACACAGACGCACCCCGAAACAGGGAGAGAGAGACACAGACGCACCCCGAAACAGGGAGAGAGAGACACAGACGCACCCCGAAACAGGGAGAGAGAGACACAGACGCACCCCGAAACAGGGAGAGAGAGACACAGACGCACCCCGAAACAGGGAGAGAGAGACACAGACGCACCCCGAAACAGGGAGAGAGAGACACAGACGCACCCCGAAACAGGGAGAGAGAGACACAGACGCACCCCGAAACAGGGAGAGAGAGACACAGACGCACCCCGAAACAGGGAGAGAGAGACACAGACGCACCCCGAAACAGGGAGAGAGACACACACACAGGAACAGGGAGAGAGACACACACACAGGAACAGGGAGAGAGACACACACACAGGAACAGGGAGAGAGACACACACACAGGAACAGGGAGAGAGACACACACACAGGAACAGGAGAGAGACACACACACAGGAACAGGGAGAGATAGACACACACAGAGGAACAGGGAGAGAGACACACACACAGGAACAGGGAGAGAGAGACACACACAGGAACAGGGAGAGAGACACACACACAGGAACAGGGAGAGAGACACACACACAGGAACAGGGAGAGAGACACACACACAGGAACAGGGAGAGAGACACACACACAGGAACAGGGAGAGAGACACACACACAGGAACAGGGAGAGAGACACACACACACAGGAACAGGGAGAGAGACACACACACAGGAACAGGGAGAGAGACACACACACAGGAACAGGGAGAGAGACACACACACAGGAACAGGGAGAGAGACACACACACAGGAACAGGGAGAGAGACACACACACAGGAACAGGGAGAGGTAAGAGAGAGACGTAAACACACACACACAAACAGGGAGAGGGAGACACACACACGGGCACACACACACACAGGGGTGGGGGAGGGAGACACACGCACACAAACACCAACAGGGAGAGGCACCCAGACACAGGGGGAGAGAGAGAGAGAGAGAGAGAGAAGGGGGGGGGAGACACACGCACACAGAAACAGGCAAAGCGGGCTACGCATGGAGTCTAAAAAACAGGAGAGGGGGGAGAGAGAGAGAGAGAGACACACACACACACACACACACACAGCCAATATAAAAGAGAGAAACAGAGGGATGGGGAAGGTGAAGGAAACAAAACCAAGGAGAGAGGGAGGGAGACTCCGAGAGAAAGAGAGGGGAGAGAGAGAGAGAGAGAGAGAGAGAGCCACCCACATGGAGAGAGAGAGAGAGAGAGAAACAGCTCTGGGCCTACTCACTCAAACAAAAGGTCTACAGGCCACACACAAGAGCCGGCAGTCAGCACCGAACCCTCGGAGACCCATCCCCCCCCCCTCCCTCCCTCCCCCTCTCACTCGAGGATGCAGGCCTCAAGTGTGTGTGTTTGAGGGCCTCGAGAGAGAGAGAGAGAGAGAAAGAGGGGAAGGAGAAAAGAGAGGGAAAGGAACATTTGACAAGCACACGGCGAGATAGAGAGAGAGAGAGAGAGAGAGGGAGAGAGAGACCGGTCAAGGGTTGAGAAACTCTCCACAACTCTCGCGTGGTGGTGGTGGAGAGAGAGAGAGAGAGAGAGAGGAGATGGGAAGTTCTCTCCGACCACCTCCACCTCCACCTCGTAGGCGATGGAGGGAGGGAGGGAGGGAGGGAGGGAGAGAGTGGAGAGAAAGAGAGGTCGCGTGCAAGACCCTTCCCTCCCTCCCTCGCTCCCTCTCTCCCCCGCTCCCCACTTTCCCTCCCTCCCCCCCGCTCCCCTCCGACTTACCCTCGATCCTCCGGCGCCCCTCGCTGAACTCTCCCTCGGTTTCCTCAGCCTCGCACAGCATCCTGCTCTCCACCACCCTGTTCATCTGGCCGGTGGCAGCGGCGGCGGAGGTGGTGGTGGTGGTGGTGGTGGTAGGGGCAGGGGGTGGTGGGGA
>JANJGN010004449.1:0-33261 GCA_026770705.1 Isurus oxyrinchus | reverse complement strand
AGGAGAGAGACAGACAGACAGATGGGGGAGAGAGACAGACAGACAGATTGGGGGAGAGCGAGTGAGAGAGTCAGATTGGGGGGAGAGCGAGAGAGAGAGACAGACAGACTGGGGGTAGAGCAAGAGAGAGACAGGCGGGGGGAGAACGAGAGAGAGAGAGACAGAGTGGGGGAGAGAAGAGAGAGAGAGAGACAGACTGGGGGGGGAGAGAGAGAGAGAGAGAGAGAGACGGGGGAGAGAGAGAAAGACAGATGGGGGATGAGAGAGACAGAGACAGACGGGGGGAGAGAGAGAGAAAGAGAGAGAGCGAGAGAGGCGAAGAGAGCGAGAGAGAGAGACAGATTGTGGGGGAGAGCGAGAGAGAATGAAACAGACTGGGGGGAGAGCGAGAGAGAGACATTCAGACTGGGCGGCGAGCGAGAGAGAGACAGACATACAGACTGGGGGGAGAGCGAGAGAGAGAGACATACAGACTGGGGGAAGAGCGAGAGAGACAGACAGACTGGGGGGAGAGCGAGAGAGAGTGACAGACTGGGGGGAGAGCAAAAGTGAGTGACAGACTGGGGGGAGAGCAAGAGAGAGAGAGAGACAGACTGGGGTGGGAGCGAGTGAGAGAGACAGACGAGAGGAGAGAGAGACAGATGGGGTGGGAAAGAGAGAGCGAGAGAGAGACAGACGGGGGACAGAGACAGACAGACAGACGGGGGGAGAGAGACAGACAGACAGACGGGAGAGAGAGACAGACAGACAGACGGGGGAGAGAGACAGACAGACAGACGGGGGAGAGAGACAGACAGACAGATGGGGGAGAGAGAGACAGACAGACAGACGGGGGAGAGAGACAGACAGACAGACGGGGGAGAGAGACAGACAGACAGACGGGGGAGACAGACAGACAGACAGACGGGGGGAGACAGACAGACAGACAGACGGGGGAGGACAGACAGTCAGACAGACAGGGGAGACAGACAGACAGACGGGGGAGAGAGACAGACAGACTGGGGGGAGAGCGAGACAGAGACACAGATTGGGGGGGAGAGCGAGAGAGACAGACTTGGGGGGAGAGCGAGAGAGAGAGACAGACTGGGGGGGAAAGCGAGAGAGAGAGGACAGACTGGGGGAGAGCGAGAGAGAGAGAGATAGACAGACAGACGGGGGAGAGAGACAGACAGACTGGGAGGAAGAGAGAGGCAGACGGGAAGCAGACGGGCGGAGAGAGAGACAGACAGACGGGTTGAGAGAGAGAGAAAGACTGAGAGATAGACTGACACAGAGAGAGAGAGATAGAGAGAAAGAAAGAGAGACAGACAGGGGTGTGGGGGGCGGGAGAGAGACTGAGAGACAGATGGGGAGAGAGCGAGAGAGAGGGAATACAAACTGGGGGGAGAGCGAGAGAGAGAGAATACAGACTGGGGGGGAGAGCGAGAGAGAGAGAATACAGACTGGAGGGAGAGCGAGAGAGAGAGACATACAGACTGGGGTGAGTGTGAGAGGGAGACATACAGACTGTGGGGAGAGTGAAAGAGAGACAGACTGGGGGAAGAGTGAGAGAGAGAGACAGACTGGGGGGGAGAGCGAGAGAGAGAGACAGACTGGGGGGGAGCGTGAAGCGAGAGAGACAGACTGGGGGGAGAGAGAGAGGCAGACGGGGGAGAGCGAGAGAGAGAGGTAGACGCGGTGGGAGCGAGAGAGAGAGACGGGGTGAGAGAGAGAGACAGATGGGGTGGGAGAGACAGAGCGAGAGAGAGATAGACGGGGGACAGAGACAGACAGACAGATAGGGGGAGCGATACCGACAGACAGACGGGGGAGCGAGGCAGACAGACGGGGTGATCGAGACAGACAGACAGACGGGGGAGCAAGACAGACAGACAGACGGAGGAGAGAGACAGACAGACTGGGGGGAGAGCGAGAGAGAGTGACAGACTGGGCGGAGAGCAAAAGAGAGACAGACTGGGGGGGAGAGTGAGAGAGAGACAGACTGGGGGGCGAGTGAGAGAGAGAGACAGACAGACAGACGGGGAGAGAGACAGACAGACAGACGGGGGAGAGAGACAGGCAGACGGGGGAGAGACAGGCAGACGGGGGAGAGACAGGCAGACGGGGGAGAGACAGGCAGACGGGGGAGAGACAGGCAGACGGGGGAGAGACAGGCAGACGGGGGAGAGACAGGCAGACGGGGGAGAGACAGGCAGACGGGGAGCAGACGGGCGGAGAGAGAGACAGACAGACGGGTTGAGAGAGAGAGAAAGACTGAGAGACAGACTGACAGGGAGAGAGAGAGATAGAGAGAAAGAAAGAGAGACAGACAGGGGTGTGGGGGGGGGGAGAGACAGAGAGACAGACGGGGAGAGAGCAAGAGAGAGGGAATACAAACTGGGGGGAGAGCGAGAGAGAGAGAATACAGACTGAGGGGAGAGCGAGAGAGAGAGACGTACAGACTGGGGTGAGTGCGAGAGAGAGACATACAGACTGGGGGGAGAGCGAAACAGAGACAGACTGGGGGGAAGAGCGCGAGAGACAGACCGACTGGGGGGAGAGCGAGAGAGAGCGACAGACTGGGGGGAGAGCGAGAGAGAGGGACAGACTGGGGGAGAGCGAGAGAGAGAGAGGTAGACTTGGGGGAGAGCGAGAGAGAGACAGACTGGGGGGGAGAGAGAGAGAGAGAGACAGAGACAGACGAGGGGAGAGAGAGAGAGAGACAGACGGGGATGAGAGAGAAAGAGACAGATGGGGAGAGAGAGAGAGAGAGAAGAGAGAGAGACAGATGGGGAGAGAGAGAGATACAGACAGACGGGGTGAGAGAGAGAGAGAGAAAGAGAGAGAGAGACAGACGTGGGGGGGGGGAGAGAGGGAGAGAGATAAAGAGAGAGACAGACAGACGGGGAGAGAAAGAGAGAGAGCGAGAGAGGCGAAGAGAGTGAGAGAGAGAGACAGATTGGGGGGAGAGCGAGAGAGACAGATTGGGGGGAGAGCGAGAGAGAGAGACAGACTGGGGGGAGAGTGAGAGAGAGAGACAGACTGGGGGGAGAGAGAGAGAGAGAGACAGACGGGGAAGAGAGAGAGGGACAGACGGGGGAAAAAGAGAGAGAGAGAGAGAGAGACAGACAGGGGGAGAGAGAGAGACAGACGGGGGAGAAAGAGAGAGGGACAGACGGGGGGAGAGAGAGAGACAGACGGGGAGAGAGAGAGAGAGAAAGAGGGGGGAGAGAGACAGACAGATGGTGGGAGAGAGACAGACAGACAGACAGGCGGTGGGAGAGAGAGGGACAGACAGATGGGGAGAGAGAGACAGACAGACAGGCGGGGGGAGAGAGACACACACAGACGGGAGAGAGGGACAGACAGACGGGAGAGAGAGGGACAGACAGATGGGGACGAGAGGGACAGAGGGACAGGGAAGAGAGGGACAGACAGACGGGGAAGAGAGGGACAGACAGATGGGGGAGAGAGACATTACAAACAGACGGGGGGAGCGATACAGACAGACAGAAGGGGGGGAGAGAGACAGACATACAGACTGGGGGGGGGGGGAGAGAGACAGAGACAGACGGGGGGAGAGAGACAGACAGACGGGGGGAGAGAGACAGACAGATGGGGGGAGAGAGTGAGACAGACGGGGGGAGAGAGACAGACAGACGGGGGAGAGAGACAGACAGATGGGGAGAGAGAGACAGACAGACGGGGGAGAGAGACAGACAGATGGGGGGAGAGAGACAGACAGACGGGGGAGTGAGACAGACAGACGGGGGAGAGAGACAGACAGACGGGGGAGAGAGACAGACAGACGGGGGAGAGAGAGAGACAGGGGAGAGAGAGATACAGACAGGGGGAGAGTGAGAGAGAGAGAGAGACAGACGGGGAGAGAGAGAGAGAGAGACGGACAGGGGGGACAGAGACAGACAGACAGACGGGGGGAGAGAGACATACAGACTGTGGAGCGATACCGACAGACAGACAGGGGGAGCGAGACATACAGACGGGGGAGAGAGGGACAGACAGACGGGGAAGAGAGGGACAGACAGACGGGGGAGAGAGACATACAAACAGACGGGGGAGCGATACAGACAGACAGACGGGGGGAGAGAGACAGACATACAGACTGGGGGAGAGAGGCAGACAGAGAGAGAGAAGGGGGGAGAGAGACAGAGACAGACGGGGGGAGAGAGACAGACAGACGTGGGAGAGAGACAGACAGACGGGGGAGAGAGACAGACAGACGGGGGAGAGTGAGAGAGAGACAGACAGACGGGGAGAGAGAGAGAGAGAGACAGATGGGGGACAGAGACAGACAGACAGACGGGGGGGGAGAGTGACATACAACCAGACTGGGGACTGATACGGACAGACAGAAAGGGGGAGCCAGACAGACGGGGGAGAGAGACAGACAGACAGATGGGGGAGAGAGACAGACAGACAGACGGGGGAGAGAGACAGACAGACAGGGGGAGAGATAGAAAGAAAGAAAGAGTGACAGATGGGGTGTGGGGGGGGTGAGAGACAGACAGACAGACGGGGAGAGAGACAGACAGACAGATGGGGGAGAGAGATAGACAGACAGACGGGGGGGAGAGATAGAGAGAAAGAAAGAGTGACAGATGGGGTGTGGGGGGGGAGAGAGACAGACAGACAGACGGGGAGAGAGACAGACAGACAGATGGGGGAGAGAGATAGACAGAAAGACTGGGGGGAGAGCGAGAGAGAAAGACAGACGGGGGGAAAGCGAGAGAGAGAGACAGACTGGGGGGGAGCGAGAGAGAGAGACAGACTGGGGGGAGAGCGAGAGAGAGAGAGACAGACTGGGGGAGAGAGAGAGAGAGAGATAGCCTGGGGGGAGAGTGAGAGAGAGACACAGACGGGGGGAGAGTGAGAGAGAGAGACAGATGGGGGGAGAGAGAGAGAGACAGACGGGGAGAGAGAGAGAGAAAGAGAGAGACAGATGGGGAGAGAGAGAGAGATACAGACAGTCGTGGAGCGAGAGAGAGAGAGAGAGAAAGAGAGAGAGACAGACAGACGTGGGGGGGGGGGGGAGAGAGTGAGTGAGATAAAGAGAGAGACAGACAGATGGGGAGAGAAAGAGAGAGAGAGCAAGAGAGGCGAAGAGAGCGAGAGAGAGAGACAGATTGGGGGGAGAGCGAGAGAGAGAGACAGACTGGGGGGGAGAGCGAGAGAGAGAGACAGACTGGGGGGAGCGTGAGCGAGAGAGACAGACTGGGGGGAGAGAGAGAGGCAGATGGGGGAGAGCGAGAGAGAGAGGTAGACGTGGTGGGAGCGAGAGAGAGAGACAGACGGGGGTGAGAGAGACAGACGGGGTGAGAGAGAGAGACAGACGGGGTGGGAGAGACAGAGCGAGAGAGAGATAGATGGGGGACAGAGACAGACAGAAAGATAGGGGGAGAGAGACAGACAGACAGACGGTGGGAGCGAGGCAGACAGACAGACGGGGTGATCGAGACAGACAGACAGACGGGGGAGCAAGACAGACAGACAGACGGGGGAGAGAGACAGACAGACTGGGGGGAGAGCGAGAGAGAGTGACAGACTGGGCGGAGAGCGAAAGAGAGAGACAGACTGGGGGGAGAGTGAGAGGTTGAGACAGACTGGGGGGTGAGTGAGAGAGAGAGAGACAGACAGACAGACGGGGGGAGAGAGACAGACAGACAGACAGGGGAGAGAGACAGACAGACGGGGGAGAGACAGGCAGACGGGGAGCAGACGGGCGGAGAGAGAGACAGACAGACGGGTTGAGAGAGAGAGAAAGACTGAGAGACAGACTGACAGGGAGAGAGAGAGATAGAGAGAAAGAAAGAGAGCCAGACAGGGGTGTGTGGGGGGGGGGGGGGGGGGGGAGACAGAGAGACAGACGGGGAGAGAGCAAGAGAGAGGGAATACAAACTGGGGGGAAAGCGAGAGAGAGAGAATACAGACTGAGGGGAAAGCGAGAGAGAGACGTACAGACTGGGGTGAGTGCGAGAGAGAGACATACAGACTGGGGGGAGAGCGAAAGAGAGACAGACTGGGGGAAGAGCGAGAGAGACAGACCGACTGGGGGGAGAGCGAGAGAGAGCGACAGACTGGGGGGAGAGCGAGAGAGAGGGACAGACTGGGGGGAGAGCGAGAGAGAGAGGTAGACTTGGGGGAGAGCGAGAGAGAGACAGACTGGGGGAGAGAGAGAGAGAGAGAGACAGAGACAGACGGGGGGAGAGAGAGAGAGAGAGAGAGAGAGAGACAGACGGGGATGAGAGAGAGAGAGACAGACGGGGAGAGAGTGAGAGAAAGAGAGAGACAGATGGGGAGAGAGAGAGATACAGACAGACGGGGTGAGAGAGAGAGAGAGAAAGAGAGAGAGAGACAGACGTGGGGGGGGGGGAGAGAGGGAGAGAGATAAAGAGAGAGACAGACAGACGGGGAGAGAAAGAGAGAGAGCGAGAGAGGCGAAGAGAGCGAGAGAGAGAGACACATTGGGGGGAGAGCGAGAGAGACAGATTGGGGGGAGAGCGAGAGAGAGAGACAGACTGGGGGGAGAGTGAGAGAGAGAGACAGACTGGGGGGAGAGTGAGAGAGAGAGACAGACTGGAGGGAGAGAGAGAGAGAGACAGGCGGGGGAGAGAGAGACCGACAGGCGGGGGAGAGAGAGAATGACATGCAGGGGAGAGAGTGACAGACAGACGGGGGAGAGAGAGAGACAGAGACGGGGGGGGGGGGTTGGAGTGAGTGAGAAAGACGGAGGGAGAGAGTGAGAAGAAGGGGTGGGGAGAGAGAGAGAGAGAGAGACAAACGGGGTGGGGAGAGAGAGAGACAGACGGGGGGAAGAGAGAGAGACAGGCGGGGCAGGGGGAGAGAGAGACAGGCGGGGGAGGGGAAGACAGAGAGAGAGACAGACGGGAAAGAGAGAGAGAGAGAGAGACAGACGGGGGGGGGGGGAGAGAGAGAGAGACAGACGGGGGGGAGAGAGAGAGAGGGACAGACGGGGGGAGAGAGAGAGACAGACGGGGAGAGAGAGAGAGAGAAAGGGGGGAGAGAGACAGATGGTGGGAGAGAGACAGACAGAAAGACGGGAGGAGAGAGACAGACAGACAGACAGGCGGTGGGAGAGAGAGGGACAGACAGATGGGGGAGAGAGAGACAGACAGACAGGCGGGAGGAGAGAGACACACAGACGGGAGAGAGGGACAGACAGACGGGAGAGAGAGGGACAGACAGACGGGGACGAGAGGGACACAGGGATAGGGAAGAGATGGACAGACAGACGGGGAAGAGAGGGACAGACAGACGGGGGAGAGAGACATACAAACAGACGGAGGGAGCGATACAGACAGACAGAAGGGGGGAGAGAGACAGACATACCAACTGGGGGGGAGAGAGACAGAGACAGATGGGGGGAGAGAGACAGACAGACGGGGGGAGAGAGACAGACAGATGGGGAGAGATAGACAGACAGACGGGGGGAGAGAGACAGACAGACGGGGGAGAGAGACAGACAGACGGGGGAGAGAGACAGACAGACGGGGGGAGAGAGACAGACAGACGGGGGGAGAGAGACAGACAGATGGGGGGAGAGTGAGAGAGAGAGAGAGAGAGAGAGAGACAGACGGGGAGAGAGAGAGAGAGACGGACGGGGGGACAGAGACAGACAGACAGACAGGGGGAGCGAGACAGACAGACAGATGGGGGAGAGAGACATACAGACGGGGGAGAGAGGGACAGACAGACGGGGGAGAGAGACATGCAAACAGACGGGGGGAGCGATACAGACAGACAGACGGGGGGAGAGAGACAGACATACAGACTGGGGGAGAGAGGCAGACAGAGAGAGAGAAGGGGGGAGAGAGACAGAGACAGACGGGGGGAGAGAGACAGACAGACGTGGGAGAGAGACAGACAGACGGGGGAGAGAGACAGACAGACGGGGGAGAGTGAGAGAGAGAGACACAGACGGGAAGAGAGAGAGAGAGACAGACGGGGAGAGAGCAAGAGAGAGGGAATACAAACTGGGGGGAGAGCGAGAGAGAGAGGTAGACTTGGGGGAGAGCGAGAGAGAGACAGACTGGGGGAGAGAGAGAGAGAGAGAGACAGAGACAGACGGGGGGAGAGAGAGAGAGAGAGAGAGAGAGACAGACGGGGATGAGAGAGAAAGAGACAGACGGGGAGAGAGAGAGAGAGAAAGAGAGAGACAGATGGGGAGAGAGAGAGATACAGACAGACGGGGTGAGAGAGAGAGAGAGAAAGAGAGAGAGAGACAGACGTGGGGGGGGGGAGAGAGGGAGAGAGATAAAGAGAGAGACAGACAGACGGGGAGAGAAAGAGAGAGAGCGAGAGAGGCGAAGAGAGCGAGAGAGAGAGACACATTGGGGGGGAGAGCGAGAGAGACAGATTGGGGGGGAGAGCGAGAGAGAGACAGACTGGGGGGAGAGTGAGAGAGAGAGACAGACTGGGGGGAGAGTGAGAGAGAGAGACAGACTGGAGGGAGAGAGAGAGAGAGACAGGCGGGGGAGAGAGAGACCGACAGGCGGGAGAGAGAGAATGACATGCAGGGGAGAGAGTGACAGACAGACGGGGGAGAGAGAGACAGGCAGACGGGGGAGAGAGAGAGACAGAGACGGGGGGGGGGGGGTTGGAGTGAGTGAGAAAGACGGAGGGAGAGAGTGAGAAGAAGGGGTGGGGAGAGAGAGAGAGAGAGACAAACGGGGTGGGGAGAGAGAGAGACAGACGGGGGGGAAGAGAGAGAGACAGGCGGGGCAGGGGGAGAGAGAGACAGGCGGGGGAGGGGAAGACAGAGAGAGAGACAGACGGGAAAGAGAGAGAGAGAGAGAGAGACAGACAGGGGGGGGAGAGAGAGAGAGACAGACGGGGGGAGAGAGAGAGGGACAGACGGGGGGAGAGAGAGAGACAGACGGGGAGAGAGAGAGAGAGAAAGGGGGGAGAGAGACAGATGGTGGGAGAGAGACAGACAGAAAGACGGGAGGAGAGAGACAGACAGACAGACAGGCGGTGGGAGAGAGAGGGACAGACAGATGGGGGAGAGAGAGACAGACAGACAGGCGGGAGGAGAGAGACACACAGACGGGAGAGAGGGACAGACAGACGGGAGAGAGAGGGACAGACAGACGGGGACGAGAGGGACACAGGGATAGGGAAGAGATGGACAGACAGACGGGGAAGAGAGGGACAGACAGACGGGGGAGAGAGACATACAAACAGACGGAGGGAGCGATACAGACAGACAGAAGGGGGGGAGAGAGACAGACATACCAACTGGGGGGGAGAGAGACAGAGACAGATGGGGGGAGAGAGACAGACAGACGGGGGGAGAGAGACAGACAGATGGGGAGAGATAGACAGACAGACGGGGGGAGAGAGACAGACAGACGGGGGGAGAGAGACAGACAGACGGGGGAGAGAGACAGACAGACGGGGGGAGAGAGACAGACAGACGGGGGGGAGAGAGACAGACAGACGGGGGGAGAGTGAGAGAGAGAGAGAGAGACAGACGGGGAGAGAGAGAGAGAGACGGACAGGGGGGACAGAGACAGACAGACAGACAGGGGGAGCGAGACAGACAGACAGATGGGGGAGAGAGACATACAGACGGGGGAGAGAGGGACAGACAGACGGGGGAGAGAGACATGCAAACAGACGGGGGGAGCGATACAGACAGACAGACGGGGGGAGAGAGACAGACATACAGACTGGGGGAGAGAGGCAGACAGAGAGAGAGAAGGGGGGAGAGAGACAGAGACAGACGGGGGGAGAGAGACAGACAGACGTGGGAGAGAGACAGACAGACGGGGGAGAGAGACAGACAGACGGGGGAGAGTGAGAGAGAGAGACACAGACGGGGAGAGAGAGAGAGAGACAGACGGGGGGACAGAGACAGACAGACGGGGGGGAGAGTGACATACAAACAGACTGGGGAGCGATACAGACAGACAGAAAGGGTGAGCGAGACAGACAGACAGACGGAGGAGAGAGACAGACAGACAGACGGGGGAGAGAGACAGACAGACGGGGGGAGAGATAGAGAGAAAGAAAGAGTGACAGATGGGGTGTGTGGGGGGGGGAGAGAGACAGACAGACAGACGGGGAGAGAGACAGACAGACAGATGGGGGAGAGAGATAGACAGACAGACGGGGGGAGAGATAGAGAGAAAGAAAGAGTGACAGATGGGGTGTGGGGGGGGGGGGAGAGAGACAGACAGACGGGGAGAGAGACAGACAGACAGATGGGGGAGAGAGATAGACAGACAGACTGGGGGGAGAGCGAGAGAGAAAGGCAGACGGGGGGAAAGCGAGAGAGAGAGACAGACTAGGGGGAGAGCGAGAGAGAGAGACAGACTGGGGGAGAGCGAGAGAGAGACAGACTGGGGGAGAGCGAGAGACAGACAGACTGGGGGAGAGAGAGAGAGAGAGAGACAGACTGGGGGAGAGTGAGAGAGAGACAGAGAAAGAGAGAGAGAGGCAGACGTGGGGGGGAGAGAGGGAGAGAGATAAAGAGAGAGACAGACAGACGGTGAGAGAAAGAGAGAGAGCGAGAGAGGCGAAGAGAGCGAGAGAGAGAGAGAGAGAGATTGGGGGGAGAGCGAGAGAGACAGACTGGGGGGAGAGCATGAGAGAGAGACAGACTGGGGGGCACAGTGAGCGAGAGAGACAGACTGGGGGGAGGGAGAGAGAGACAGACTGTGGGGAGAGCGAGAAAGAGGAAATACAGACTGGGGGAGAGCGAGAGAGAGAGAATACAGACAGGGGGAGAGCAAGAGAGAGAGACATACAGACTGGGGGGCGAGCGAGAGAGAGAGACATACAGACTGCGGGGGGAGAGTGAGAGAGAGAGACATACAGCCTGTGGGGAGACCGAAAGAGAGACAGACTGGGGGAAGAGCGAGAGAGAGGGACAGACTGGGGGGGAGAGCGAGGGAGAGGGACAGACTGGGGGGAGAGCGAGGGAGAGAGACAGACTGGGGGGAGAGTGAGAGAGACAGGCAGACTGGGGGGAGAGCGACAGACTGGGGGGAGAGCGAAAGTGAGCGACAGACTGGGGGGGGAGAGCAAGAGAGAGAGACAGACTGGGGGAGAGCGAGAGAGAGAGAGAGACAGACTGGGGGGAGAGCGAGAGTGAGAGAGGTAGACGGGGTGGGAGCGAGAGAGAGAGACAGACGGGGGGAGAGAGAGGGACAGATGGGGTGAGAGAGAGAGACAGACGGGGTGGGAGAGAGAGAGCGAGAGAGAGACAGACGGGGGACAGAGACAGACAGACAGATGGGGGGAGAGAGACAGACAGACAGATGGGGGAGTGATACATACAGACAGATGGGGGGAGCGATACTGACAGACAGACGGGGGGGGAGCGAGGCAGACAGACAGATAGGGCGATCGAGACAGACAGACAGATGGGGGAGCAAGACAGACAGACAGATGGGGGAGAGAGACAGATAGACTGGGGGGAGAGCGAGAGAGAGTGACAGACGGGGGGGAGAGAGAGAGAGAGACAGACTGGTGGGAGAGCGAGAGAGAGAGAGACAGACAGACAGACGGGGGAGAGAGACAGACAGACAGACGGGTTGAGAGAGAGAGAAAGACAGAGACAGACTGACAGGGAGAGAGAGAGATAGAGAGAAAGAAAGAGAGACAGACGGGGCTGTGGGGGGGGGGGAGAGACAGAGAGACAGACGGGGAGAGAGCGAGAGAGAGGGAATACAGACTGGGGGGAGAGCGAGACAGAGAGAATACAGACTGCAGGGAGAGCGAGAGAGAGAGACATACAGACTGGGGGGAGAGCGAGAGAGAGAGAATACAGACTAGAGGGAGAGCGAGAGAGAGAGACGTACAGACTGGGGTGAGTGTGAGAGAGAGACATACAGACTGGGGGGAGAGCGAGAGAGGGGGACAGACTGGGGGGAGAGTGAGGGAGAGGGACAGACTGGGGGGAGAGTGAGAGAGAGGGACAGACTGGGGGGGAGAGTGAGAAAGAGAGACAGACTGGGGGGAGAGCGAGAGAGAGGGGCAGACTGGGGGGAGAGCGAGAGAGAGGGGCAGACTGGGGGGAGAGTGAGTGAGATAGACGGACTAGGGGGAGAGAAAGAGAGAGACAAGCGGGGGAGAGAGAGACCGACAGGCGGGGGAGAGAGAGACCGACAGACAGGGGAGAGAGAGACAGACAGATGGGGGAGAGAGAGACAGACAGATGGGGGAGAGAGAGACAGACAGACGGGGGAGAGAGAGACAGACAGACGGGGGAAGAGAGAGACAGACAGAGGAGGGAGAAAGAGACAGAGAGATGGGGGGGAGAGAGTGAGAAAGACGGGGGGAGAGAGTGAGAAAGACGGGGTGGGGAGAGACAGAGAGACAAACGGGGTGGGGAGAGAGAGAGACAGACGGGGGGGGAGAGAGAGAGACAGGCGGGGCAGTGGGAGAGAGAGACAGGCGGGGAGAGAGAGAGAGAAAAAGAGGGGGAGAGAGACAGACAGACAGACGGGGAGAGAGAGAGACAGACAGACAGGCGGGGGGAGAGAGAGAGACAGACAGATGGGGGAGAGAGAGACAGACAGACAGGCGCGGGGAGAGAGGCACAGACAGACGGGGAGAGAGGGACAGACAGACGGGGGAGAGAGGGACAGACAGACGGGGGAGAGAGGGACAGACAGACGGGGAAGAGAGGGACAGACAGACGGGGAAGAGAGGGACAGACAGACGGGGGAGAGATGGACAGACAGATGGGGGAGAGAGGGACAGACAGACGGGGGAGAGAGGGACAGACAGACGGGGAAGAGAGGGACAGACAGACGGGGAAGAGAGGGACAGACAGACGCGGGAGAGAGACATACAAACAGACGGGGGAGCGATACAGACTGACAGACGAGGGGGAGAGAGACAGACAGACAGACTGGAGGACAGAGGCAGTCAGAGAGTGAAGGGAGGAGAGAGACAGAGACAGACGGGGGGAGAGACAGACAGACGGGGGAGAGAGACAGACAGACGGGGGGAGAGAGACAGACAGACGGGGGAGAGAGAGATACAGACGGGGGGAGAGTGAGAGAGAGACAGACGGGGAGAGAGAGAGAGACACAGACAGGGGGTACAGAGACAGACAGACAGACGGGGGGGAGAGAGACATACAAACAGACAGAGGAGCGAGACAGACAGACAGGGGGAGCGAGACAGACAGACAGATGGGGTAGAGAGACAGACAGATGGGGGGAGAGATAGAGAGAAAGAAAGAGAGACAGATGGGGTGTGGGGGGGGGAGAGAGACAGACAGACAGACGGGGAGAGAGACAGACAGACAGATGGGGGAGAGAGACAGACAGACAGACGGGGGAGAGAGACAGACAGACTGGGGGGAGAGAGACAGACAGACTGGGGGGAGAGACAGGCTGACGGGGAGCAGACGGGCAGAGAGAGAGACAGACAGACGGGTTGAGAGAGAGAGAAAGACAGAGACAGACTGACAGGGAGAGAGAGAGATAGAGAGAAAGAAAGAGAGACAGACGGGGGTGTGGGGGGGAGAGAGACAGAGAGACAGACGGGGAGAGAGCGAGAGAGAGGGAATACAGACTGGGGGGAGAGCGACAGAGAGAGAATACAGACTGGGGGGAGAGCGAGAAAGAGAGAATACAGACTAGGGGGAGAGCGAGAGAGAGAGTCATACAGACTGGGGTGAGTGCGAGAGAGAGACATACAGACTGGGGGGAGAGCGAGAGAGAGGGACAGACTGGGGGGAGAGCGAGAGAGAGGGACAGACTGGGGGGAGAGTGAGAGAGAGGGACAGACTGGGTGGAGAGTGAGAGAGAGAGACAGACTGGGGGGGAGAGCGAGAGAGAGGGGCAGATTGGGGGGGAGAGCGAGAGAGAGAGGCAGACTGGGGGGAGAGTGAGCGAGATAGACGGACTGGGGGGAGAGAGAGAGAGAGACAAGCGGGGGAGGGAGAGGCCGACAGGCGGGGGAGAGAGAGACCGACAGGCAGGGGAGAGAGAGACAGACAGACGGGGGAGAGAGAGACAGACAGACGGGGGAGAGAGAGACAGATAGACGGGGGAGAGAGAGACAGACAGATGGGGGAAGAGAGAGACAGAGAGACGGGGAGAGAAAGACAGAGAGACGGGGGGAGAGAGTGAGAAAGATGGGGTGGGGAGAGAGAGAGAGACAAACGGGGTGGGGGGGAGAGAGAGACAGACGGTGGGGGAAGAGAGAGAGAGACAGGCGGGGCAGTGGGAGAGAGAGACAGGCGGGGGAGGGGAAAGAGAGAGAGACAGACGGGGGAAGAGAGAGAGGGACAGATGGGGGAAAGAGAGAGAGAGAGACAGACGGGGGGAGAGAGAGAGACAGACGGGGAGAGAGAGAGAGAGAGAAAAAGAGGGCGAGAGAGACAGACAGATGGGGGGGAGAGACAGACAGACAGACGGGGAGAGAGAGAGACAGACAGACAGGCAGGGGGAGAGAGAGAGACAGACAGATGGGGGAGAGAGAGACAGACAGACAGGCGGGGGGAGAGAGAGACACACAGATGGGAGAGAGAGACACACAGCCGGGAGAGAGGGACAGACAGACGGGGGAGAGAGGGACAGACAGACGGGGGAGAGAGGGACAGACAGACAGGGAAGAGAGGGACAGACAGACGGGGAAGAGAGGGACAGACAGACGGGGAAGAGAGGGACAGACAGATGGGGAAGAGAGGGACAGACAGACGCGGGAGAGAGACATACAAACAGACGGGGGAGCGATACAGACTGACAGACGGGGGGGAGAGAGACAGACAGACAGATTGGGGGAGAGAGGCAGTCAGAGAGTGAAGGGAGGAGAGAGACAGAGACAGATGGGGGGAGAGAGACAGACAGAGGGGGGAGAGAGACAGACAGATGGGGGGGGAGAGACACAGACAGACGGGGGAGAGAGAGATACAGACGGGGGGGGGAGAGTGAGAGAGAGACAGACGGGGAGAGAGAGAGAGACACAGACAGGGGGTACAGAGACAGACAGACAGACGGGGGGAGAGAGACATACAAACAGACAGGGGAGCGAGACAGACAGACAGGGGGAGCGAGACAGACAGACAGACGGGGGTAGAGAGACAGACAGACAGATGGGGGGAGAGTTAGAGAGAAAGAAAGAGAGACAGATGGGGGGGAGAGAGAGAGACAGACAGACGAGGAGAGAGACAGACAGACAGACAGACGGGGGAGAGAGACAGACAGACAGACGGGGGAGAGAGACAGACAGACAGATTGGGGGAGAGCGAGTGAGAGAGACAGATTGGGGGGAGAGCGAGAGAGAGAGACAGACAGACTGGGGGTAGAGCAAGAGAGAGACAGGCGGGGGGAGAGCGAGAGAGAGAGAGACAGAGTGGGGGAGAGAAGAGAGAGAGAGAGACAGACTGGGGGGGGGGGGGAGAGAGAGAGAGAGAGACGGGGGAGAGAGAGAAAGACAGATGGGGGGTGAGAGAGACAGAGACAGACGGGGAGAGAGAGAGAAAGAGAGAGAGAGGCAGACGTGTGGGGGGAGAGAGGGAGAGAGATAAAGAGAGAGACAGACAGACGGGGAGAGAGACAGACACAGACGGGGGAGAGAGACAAACAGACAGACGGGGGAGAGAGACAGAGACAGATTAGGGGGAGAGCGAGTGAGAGAGACAGATTGGGGGGAGAGCGAGAGAGAGAGACAGACAGACTGCGGGTAGAGCGAGAGAGAGACAGACGGGGGGAGAGCGAGAGAGAGAGAGACAGACTGGGGGAGAGAAGAGAGAGAGAGACAGACTGTGGGGGAGAGAGTGAGAGAGAGAGAGAGACGGGGGAGAGAGAGAAAGACAGATGGGGGGTGAGAGAGACAGACGGGGAGAGAGAGAGAGAGAAAGAGAGAGAAAGGCAGACGTGTGGGGGGAGAGAGGGAGAGAGATAAAGAGAGAGACAGACAGACGGGGAGAGAAAGAGAGAGAGCGAGAGAAGCGAAGAGAGCGAGAGAGACAGATTGGGGGGAGAGCGAGAGAGACAGACTGGGGGAGAGCGAGAGAGAGAGACAGATTGGGGGGACAGTGAGCGAGAGACAGACTGGGGGGAGAGAGAGAGAGACAGACTGTGGGGTGAGTGAGAGAGAGAGAGACAGAGACAGACGGGGGAGAGAGACAGACAGACTGGGAGGAAGAGACAGGCAGACGGGGAGCAGACGGACGGAGAGAGAGAGACAGACAGACGGGTTGAGAGAGAGAGAAAGACTGAGAGACATGATTAACAGAGAGAGAGAGAGAGATAGAGAGAAAGAAAGAGAGACAGACGGGGGTGTTGGGGGGGGGGGGGAGAGAGACTGAGAGACAGATGGGGAGAGAGCGAGAGAGAGGGAATACAAACTGGGGGGAGAGCGAGAGAGAGAGAATACAGACTGGGAGGAGAGCGAGAGAGAGAGAATACAGACTGGGAGGAGAGCGAGAGAGAGAGACATACAGACTGGGGGGAGAGCGAGAGAGAGAGAATACAGACTAGGGGGAGAGCGAGAGAGAGACACATACAGACTGGGGGGGAGAGCGAGAGAGAGAGAATACAGACTAGGGGGAGAGCGAGAGAGAGACACATACAGACTGGGGTGAGTGCGAGAGAGAGACATACAGACTGGGGGGAGAGCAAAAGAGAGACATACAGACTGGGGGGAGAGCGAAACAGAGACAGACTGGGGGAAGAGCGAGAGAGACAGACAGACTGGGGGGAGAGCGAGAGAGAGAGGCAGACTGGGGGGGAGAGAGAGAGAGAGAGAGAGAGAGAAACAGAGGTGGGGGGAGAGAGATAGAGACAGACGGGGAGAGAGAGAAAGAGACAGACGGGGAGAGAGAGAGAGAGAGAGAGAGAGAGAAACAGAGAGAAAGATGGGGAGAGAGAGAGAGAAACAGACAGACGGGGAGAGAGAGAGAGAGAGAAAGAGAGAGATAGATGTGGGGGGGAGACAGGGAGAGAGATAAAGAGAGACAGACAGACGGGGAGAGAAAGAGAGAGAGCGAGAGAGGAGAAGAGAGCGAGAGAGAGAGACAGATTGGGGGGGAAGAGTGAGAGAGACAGACAGGGGGAGAGCGAGAGAGAGACAAAATGGGGGGAGAGCGAGAGAGAGAGAATACAGACTGGGGGGAGAGAGAGAGAGAGAGAGAATACAGACTGGAGGGAGAGCGAGAGAGAGAGAGACATACAGACTGGGGGAGAGCGAGAGAGACAGACAGACTGGGGGGAGAGCGAGAGAGAGACAGATGGGGGGGAGAGCGAGAGAGAGAGAGACAGAGTGGGGGAGGGAAGAGAGAGAGAGAGACAGACTGGGGGGGGTGAGAGAGAGAGAGAGAGAGAGAGACGGGGGAGAGAGAGAAAGACAGATGGGGGGTGAGAGAGAGAGACAGACGGGGAGAGAGAGAGAGAGAAAGAGAGAGAGAGGCAGACGTGTGGGGGGAGAGAGGGAGAGAGATAAAGAGAGAGACAGACATACGGGGAGAGAGACAGACAGACAGATTAGGGGGAGAGCGAGTGAGAGAGACAGATTAGGGGGAGACCGAGAGAGAGAGACAGACAGACTGGGGGTAGAGCGAGAGAGAGACAGACGGGGGAGAGAAGAGAGAGAGATAGACAGACTGGGGGGGGGGGGGAGAGAGAGAGAGAGACGGGGGAGAGAGAGAAAGACAGATGGGGGGTGAGAGAGAGACAGACAGGGAGAGAGAGAGAGAGAGAAAGAGAGAGAGAGGCAGACGTGTGGGGGGATAGAGGGAGAGAGATAAAGAGAGAGACAGACAGACGGGGAGAGAGACAGACACAGACGGGGGAGAGAGACAGAGACAGATTAGGGGGAGAGCGAGTGAGAGAGACAGATTGGGGGGAGAGCGAGAGAGAGACAGACGGGGGGAGAGCGAGAGAGAGAGAGACAGACTGGGGGAGAGAAGAGAGAGAGAGAGACAGACTGTGGGGGAGAGAGAGAGAGAGAGAGAGAGAGACGAGGGAGAGAGAGAAAGACAGATGGGGGGTGAGAGAGAGACAGACGGGGAGAGAGAGAGAGAGAAAGAGAGAGTAAGGCAGACGTGTGGGGGGAGAGAGGGAGAGAGATAAAGAGAGAGACAGACAGACGGGGAGAGAAAGAGAGAGAGCGCGAGAAGCGAAGAGAGCGAGAGAGAGAGACAGATTGGGGGGAGAGCGAGAGAGACAGACTGGGGGGAGAGCGAGAGAGAGAGACAGATTGGGGGGACAGTGAGCGAGAGACAGACTGGGGGGAGAGAGAGAGAGACAGACTGTGGGGTGAGTGAGAGAGAGAGAGACAGACAGACAGACGAGGGAGAGAGACAGACAGACTGGGAGGAAGAGACAGGCAGACGGGGAGCAGACGGGCGGAGAGAGGGACAGACAGACGGGTTGAGAGAGAGAGAAAGACTGAGAGACAGACTGACAGAGAGAGAGAGAGATAGAGAGAAAGAAAGAGAGACAGACGGGGGTGTTGGGGGGGGGGGGAGAGAGACTGAGAGACAGATGGGGAGAGAGCGAGAGAGAGGGAATACAAACTGGGGGGAGAGCGAGAGAGAGAGAATACAGACTGGGAGGAGAGCGAGAGAGAGAGAATACAAACTGGGGGGAGAGCGAGAGAGAGACACATACAGACTGGGGGGAGAGCGAGAGAGAGAGAATACAGACTAGGGGGAGAGCGAGAGAGAGACACATACAGACTGGGGTGAGTGCGAGAGAGAGACATACAGACTGGGGGGAGAGCAAAAGAGAGACATACAGACTGGGGTGAGTGCGAGAGAGAGACATACAGACTGGGGGGAGAGCAAAAGAGAGACATACAGACTGGGGGGAGAGCGAAAGAAAGACAGACTGGGGGAAGAGCGAGAGAGACAGACAGACTGGGGGGGAGAGCGAGAGAGAGAGGCAGACTGGGGGGGGAGAGAGAGAGAGAGAGAGAGAGAGAAACAGAGGTGGGGGGAGAGAGATAGAGACAGACGGGGAGAGAGAGAAAGAGACAGACGGGGAGAGAGAGAGAGAGAGAGAGAGAGAGAGAAACAGAGAGACAGATGGGGAGAGAGAGAGAGAAACAGACAGACGGGGAGAGAGAGAGAGAGAGAAAGAGAGAGATAGATGTGGGGGGGAGTCAGGGAGAGAGATAAAGAGAGACAGACAGACGGGGAGAGAAAGAGAGAGAGCGAGAGAGGAGAAGAGAGCGAGAGAGAGAGACAGATTGGGGGGGAAGAGTGAGAGAGACAGACAGGGGGAGAGCGAGAGAGAGACAAAATGGGGGGAGAGCGAGAGAGAGAGAATACAGACTGGGGGGAGAGAGAGAGAGAGAGAGAGAATACAGACTGGAGGGAGAGCGAGAGAGAGAGAGACATACAGACTGGGGGGGAGAGTGAGAGAGACATTCAACCTGGGCAGAGAGCAAGAGAGAGAGACATACAGACTGGGGGAGAGCGAGAGAGACAGACAGACTGGGGGGGAGAGCGAGAGAGAGACAGATGGGGGGAGAGCGAGAGAGAGAGAGACAGAGTGGGGGAGGGAAGAGAGAGAGAGAGACAGACTGGGGGGGGTGAGAGAGAGAGAGAGAGACGGGGGAGAGAGAGAAAGACAGACAGACGGGGGAGAGAGACAGACAGACAGACGGGGGAGAGAGACAGACAGACAGATTGGGGGGAGAGCGAGTGAGAGAGACAGATTGGGGGGAGAGCGAGAGAGAGAGACAGACAGACTGGGGGTAGAGCGAGAGAGAGACAGACAGGGGGGAGAGCGAGAGAGAGAGAGACAGACTGGGGGAGAGAAGAGAGAGAGAGACAGACTGTGGGGGAGAGAGTGAGAGAGAGAGAGAGACGGGGGAGAGAGAGAAAGACAGATGGGGGGTGAGAGAGACAGACGGGGAGAGAGAGAGAGAGAAAGAGAGAGAAAGGCAGACGTGTGGGGGGAGAGAGGGAGAGAGATAAAGAGAGAGACAGACAGACGGGGAGAGAAAGAGAGAGAGCGAGAGAAGCGAAGAGAGCGAGAGAGACAGATTGGGGGGGAGAGCGAGAGAGACAGACTGGGGGAGAGCGAGAGAGAGAGACAGATTGGGGGGACAGTGAGCGAGAGACAGACTGGGGGGAGAGAGAGAGAGACAGACTGTGGGGTGAGTGAGAGAGAGAGAGACAGAGACAGACGGGGGAGAGAGACAGACAGACTGGGAGGAAGAGACAGGCAGACGGGGAGCAGACGGACGGAGAGAGAGAGACAGACAGACGGGTTGAGAGAGAGAGAAAGACTGAGAGACAGACTGACAGAGAGAGAGAGAGATAGAGAGAAAGAAAGAGAGACAGACGGGGGTGTTGGGGGGGGGGGAGAGAGACTGAGAGACAGATGGGGAGAGAGCGAGAGAGAGGGAATACAAACTGGGGGGAGAGCGAGAGAGAGAGAATACAGACTGGGAGGAGAGCGAGAGAGAGAAAATACAGACTAGGGGGAGAGCGAGAGAGAGACACATACAGACTGGGGTGAGTGCGAGAGAGAGACATACAGACTGGGGGGAGAGCAAAAGAGAGACATACAGACTGGGGGGAGAGCGAAACAGAGACAGACTGGGGGAAGAGCGAGAGAGACAGACAGACTGGGGGGAGAGCGAGAGAGAGAGGCAGACTGGGGGGGAGAGAGAGAGAGAGAGAGAGAGAGAAACAGAGGTGGGGGGAGAGAGATAGAGACAGACGGGGAGAGAGAGAAAGAGACAGACGGGGAGAGAGAGAGAGAGAGAGAGAGAGAAACAGAGAGAAAGATGGGGAGAGAGAGAGAGAAACAGACAGACGGGGAGAGAGAGAGAGAGAGAAAGAGAGAGATAGATGTGGGGGGGAGACAGGGAGAGAGATAAAGAGAGACAGACAGACGGGAAGAGAAAGAGAGAGAGCGAGAGAGGAGAAGAGAGCGAGAGCGAGAGACAGATTGGGGGGGAAGAGTGAGAGAGACAGACAGGGGGAGAGCGAGAGAGAGACAAAATGGGGGGAGAGCGAGAGAGAGAATACAGACTGGGGGGAGAGAGAGAGAGAGAGAGAATACAGACTGGAGGGAGAGCGAGAGAGAGAGAGACATACAGACTGGGGGAGAGCGAGAGAGACAGACAGACTGGGGGGGAGAGCGAGAGAGAGACAGATGGGGGGAGAGCGAGAGAGAGAGAGACAGAGTGGGGGAGGGAAGAGAGAGAGAGAGAGAGACTGGGGGGGGGGGTGAGAGAGAGAGAGAGAGAGAGAGAGAGAGAGACGGGGGAGAGAGAGAAAGACAGATGGGGGGTGAGAGAGAGAGACAGATGGGGAGAGAGAGAGAGAGAAAGAGAGAGAGAGGCAGACGTGTGGGGGGAGAGAGGGAGAGAGATAAAGAGAGAGACAGACAGACGGGGAGAGAGACAGACAGACAGATTAGGGGGAGAGCGAGTGAGAGAGACAGATTGGGGGGAGACCGAGAGAGAGAGACAGACAGACTGGGGGTAGAGCGAGAGAGACAGACGGGGGAGAGAAGAGAGAGAGACAGACTGGGGGGGGGGGGGGGGGGGGGGAGAGAGAGAGAGAGAGACGGGGGAGAGAGAGAAAGACAGATGGGGGGTGAGAGAGAGACAGACAGGGAGAGAGAGAGAGAGAGAAAGAGAGAGAGAGGCAGACGTGTGGGGGGATAGAGGGAGAGAGATAAAGAGAGAGACAGACAGACGGGGAGAGAGACAGACACAGACGGGGGAGAGAGACAGAGACAGATTAGGGGGGAGAGCGAGTGAGAGAGACAGATTGGGGGGAGAGCGAGAGAGAGAGACAGACAGACTGCGGGTAGAGCGAGAGAGAGACAGACAGGGGGGAGAGCGAGAGAGAGAGAGACAGACTGGGGGAGAGAAGAGAGAGAGAGAGACAGACTGTGGGGGAGAGAGAGAGAGAGAGAGACGGGGGAGAGAGAGAAAGACAGATGGGGGGTGAGAGAGACAGACAGGGAGAGAGAGAGAGAGAGAGAAAGAGAGAGAGAGGCAGACGTGTGGGGGGATAGAGGGAGAGAGATAAAGAGAGAGACAGACAGACGGGGAGAGAGACAGACACAGACGGGGGAGAGAGACAGAGACAGATTAGGGGGGAGAGCGAGTGAGAGAGACAGATTGGGGGGAGAGCGAGAGAGAGAGACAGACAGACTGGGGGAGAGAAGAGAGAGAGAGAGACAGACTGTGGGGGAGAGAGAGAGAGAGAGAGAGAGACGGGGGAGAGAGAGAAAGACAGATGGGGGGTGAGAGAGACAGACGGGGAGAGAGAGAGAGAGAAAGAGAGAGAAAGGCAGACGTGTGGGGGGAGAGAGGGAGAGAGATAAAGAGAGAGACAGATAGACGGGGAGAGAAAGAGAGAGAGCGAGAGAAGCGAAGAGAGCGAGAGAGACAGATTGGGGGGGAGAGCGAGAGAGACAGACTGGGGGAGAGCGAGAGAGAGAGACAGATTGGGGGGACAGTGAGCGAGAGACAGACTGGGGGGAGAGAGAGAGAGACAGACTGTGGGGTGAGTGAGAGAGAGAGAGACAGAGACAGACGGGGGAGAGAGACAGACAGACTGGGAGGAAGAGACAGGCAAACAGGGAGCAGACGGACGGAGAGAGAGACAGACAGACGGGTTGAGAGAGAGAGAAAGACTGAGAGACAGACTGACAGAGAGAGAGAGAGATAGAGAGAAAGAAAGAAAGACAGACGGGGGTGTTGGGGGGGGGGGGGAGAGAGACTGAGAGACAGATGGGGAGAGAGCGAGAGAGAGGGAATACAAACTGGGGGGAGAGCGAGAGAGAGAGAATACAGACTGGGAGGAGAGCGAGAGAGAGAGAATACAGACTGGGAGGAGAGCGAGAGAGAGACACATACAGACTGGGGGGAGAGCGAGAGAGAGAGAATACAGACTAGGGGGAGAGCGAGAGAGAGACACATACAGACTGGGGTGAGTGCGAGAGAGAGACATACAGACTGGGGGGAGAGCAAAAGAGAGACATACAGACTGGGGTGAGTGCGAGAGAGAGACATACAGACTGGGGGGAGAGCAGAAGAGAGACATACAGACTGGGGGGAGAGCGAAAGAGAGACAGACTGGGGGAAGAGCGAGAGAGACAGACAGACTGGGGGGAGAGCGAGAGAGAGAGGCAGACTGGGGGGGAGAGAGAGAGAGAGAGAGAGAGAGAGAGAAACAGAGGTGGGGGGAGAGAGATAGAGACAGACGGGGAGAGAGAGAAAGAGACAGACGGGGAGAGAGAGAGAGAGAGAGAGAGAGAGAAACAGAGAGACAGATGGGGAGAGAGAGAGAGAAACAGACAGACGGGGAGAGAGAGAGAGAGAGAAAGAGAGAGATAGATGAGGGGGGGAGTCAGGGAGAGAGATAAAGAGAGACAGACAGACGGGGAGAGAAAGAGAGAGAGCGAGAGAGGAGAAGAGAGCGAGAGAGAGAGACAGATTGGGGGGGGAAGAGTGAGAGAGACAGACAGGGGGAGAGCGAGAGAGAGACAAAATGGGGGGAGAGCGAGAGAGAGAGAATACAGACTGGGGGGAGAGAGAGAGAGAGAGAGAGAATACAGACTGGAGGGAGAGCGAGAGAGAGAGAGAGACATACAGACTGGGGGGGAGAGTGAGAGATACATTCATCCTGGGCAGAGAGCAAGAGAGAGAGACATACAGACTGGGGGAGAGCGAGAGAGACAGACAGACTGGGGGGAGAGCGAGAGAGAGACAGATGGGGGGAGAGCGAGAGAGAGAGAGACAGAGTGGGGGAGGGAAGAGAGAGAGAGAGACAGACTGGGGGGGGTGAGAGAGAGAGAGAGAGACGGGGGAGAGAGAGAAAGACAGACAGACGGGGGAGAGAGACAGACAGACAGACGGGGGAGAGAGACAGACAGACAGATTGGGGGAGAGCGAGTGAGAGAGACAGATTGGGGGGAGAGCGAGAGAGAGAGACAGACAGACTGGGGGTAGAGCAAGAGAGAGACAGGCGGGGGGAGAGCGAGAGAGAGAGAGACAGAGTGGGGGAGAGAAGAGAGAGAGAGACAGACTGGGGGGGGGGGAGCGAGAGAGAGAGAGAGACGGGGGAGAGAGAGAAAGACAGATGGGGGGTGAGAGAGACAGAGACAGACGGGGAGAGAGAGAGAAAGAGAGAGAGAGGCAGACGTGTGGGGGGAGAGAGGGAGAGAGATAAAGAGAGAGACAGACAGACGGGGAGAGAGACAGACACAGACGGGGGAGAGAGACAAACAGACAGACGGGGGAGAGAGACAGAGACAGATTAGGGGGAGAGCGAGTGAGAGAGACAGATTGGGGGGAGAGCGAGAGAGAGAGACAGACAGACTGCGGGTAGAGCGAGAGAGAGACAGACGGGGGGAGAGCGAGAGAGAGAGAGACAGACTGGGGGAGAGAAGAGAGAGAGAGACAGACTGGGGGGGAGAGAGTGAGAGAGAGAGAGAGACGGGGGAGAGAGAGAAAGACAGATGGGGGGTGAGAGAGACAGACGGGGAGAGAGAGAGAGAGAAAGAGAGAGAAAGGCAGACGTGTGGGGGGAGAGAGGGAGAGAGATAAAGAGAGAGACAGACAGACGGGGAGAGAAAGAGAGAGAGCGAGAGAAGCGAAGAGAGCGAGAGAGACAGATTGGGGGGAGAGCGAGAGAGACAGACTGGGGGAGAGCGAGAGAGAGAGACAAATTGGGGGGACAGTGAGCGAGAGACAGACTGGGGGGAGAGAGAGAGAGACAGACTGTGGGGTGAGTGAGAGAGAGAGAGACAGAGACAGACGGGGGAGAGAGACAGACAGACTGGGAGGAAGAGACAGGCAGACGGGGAGCAGACGGACGGAGAGAGAGAGACAGACAGACGGGTTGAGAGAGAGAGAAAGACTGAGAGACAGACTGACAGAGAGAGAGAGAGATAGAGAGAAAGAAAGAGAGACAGACGGGGGTGTTGGGGGGGGGAGAGAGACTGAGAGACAGATGGGGAGAGAGCGAGAGAGAGGGAATACAAACTGGGGGGAGAGCGAGAGAGAGAGAATACAGACTGGGAGGAGAGCGAGAGAGAGAGAATACAGACTGGGAGGAGAGCGAGAGAGAGACACATACAGACTGGGGGGAGAGCGAGAGAGAGAAAATACAGACTAGGGGGAGAGCGAGAGAGAGACACATACAGACTGGGGTGAGTGCGAGAGAGAGACATACAGACTGGGGGGAGAGCAAAAGAGAGACATACAGACTGGGGGGAGAGCGAAACAGAGACAGACTGGGGGAAGAGCGAGAGAGACAGACAGACTGGGGGGAGAGCGAGAGAGAGAGGCAGACTGGGGGGGAGAGAGAGAGAGAGAGAGAGAGAGAAACAGAGGTGGGGGGAGAGAGATAGAGACAGACGGGGAGAGAGAGAAAGAGACAGACGGGGAGAGAGAGAGAGAGAGAGAGAAACAGAGAGAAAGATGGGGAGAGAGAGAGAGAAACAGACAGACGGGGAGAGAGAGAGAGAGAGAAAGAGAGATAGATGTGGGGGGGAGACAGGGAGAGAGATAAAGAGAGACAGACAGACGGGGAGAGAAAGAGAGAGAGCGAGAGAGGAGAAGAGAGCGAGAGAGAGAGACAGATTGGGGGGGAAGAGTGAGAGAGACAGACAGGGGGAGAGCGAGAGAGAGACAAAATGGGGGGAGAGCGAGAGAGAGAGAATACAGACTGGGGGGAGAGAGAGAGAGAGAGAGAATACAGACTGGAGGGAGAGCGAGAGAGAGAGAGACATACAGACTGGGGGAGAGCGAGAGAGACAGACAGACTGGGGGGAGAGCGAGAGAGAGACAGATGGGGGGAGAGCGAGAGAGAGAGAGACAGAGTGGGGGAGGGAAGAGAGAGAGAGAGACAGACTGGGGGGGGGTGAGAGAGAGAGAGAGAGAGAGAGACGGGGGAGAGAGAGAAAGACAGATGGGGGGTGAGAGAGAGAGACAGACGGGGAGAGAGAGAGAGAGAAAGAGAGAGAGAGGCAGACGTGTGGGGGGAGAGAGGGAGAGAGATAAAGAGAGAGACAGACAGACGGGGAGAGAGACAGACAGACAGATTAGGGGGAGAGCGAGTGAGAGAGACAGATTAGGGGGAGACCGAGAGAGAGAGACAGACAGACTGGGGGTAGAGCGAGAGAGAGACAGACGGGGGAGAGAAGAGAGAGAGAGAGAGACAGACTGGGGGGGGGGGGTGGGGGGGAGAGAGAGAGAGAGAGACGGGGGAGAGAGAGAAAGACAGATGGGGGGTGAGAGAGAGACAGACAGGGAGAGAGAGAGAGAGAGAAAGAGAGAGAGAGGCAGACGTGTGGGGGGATAGAGGGAGAGAGATAAAGAGAGAGACAGACAGACGGGGAGAGAGACAGACACAGACGGGGGAGAGAGACAGAGACAGATTAGGGGGAGAGCGAGTGAGAGAGACAGATTGGGGGGAGAGCGAGAGAGAGACAGACGGGGGGAGAGCGAGAGAGAGAGAGACAGACTGGGGGAGAGAAGAGAGAGAGAGAGACAGACTGTGGGGGAGAGAGAGAGAGAGAGAGAGAGACGGGGGAGAGAGAGAAAGACAGATGGGGGGTGAGAGAGACAGACAGGGAGAGAGAGAGAGAGAGAAAGAGAGAGAGAGGTAGACGTGTGGGGGGATAGAGGGAGAGAGATAAAGAGAGAGACAGACAGACGGGGAGAGAGACAGACACAGACGGGGGAGAGAGACAGAGACAGATTAGGGGGAGAGCGAGTGAGAGAGACAGATTGGGGGGGAGAGCGAGAGAGAGAGACAGACAGACTGCGGGTAGAGCGAGAGAGAGACAGACGGGGGGGAGAGCGAGAGAGAGAGAGACAGACTGGGGGAGAGAAGAGAGAGAGAGAGACAGACTGTGGGGGAGAGAGAGAGAGAGAGAGAGAGACGGGGGAGAGAGAGAAAGACAGATGGGGGGTGAGAGAGACAGACAGGGAGAGAGAGAGAGAGAGAAAGAGAGAGAAAGGCAGACGTGTGGGGGGAGAGAGGGAGAGAGATAAAGAGAGAGACAGATAGACGGGGAGAGAAAGAGAGAGAGCGAGAGAAGCGAAGAGAGCGAGAGAGACAGATTGGGGGGAGAGCGAGAGAGACAGACTGGGGGAGAGCGAGAGAGAGAGACAGATTGGGGGGACAGTGAGCGAGAGACAGACTGGGGGGAGAGAGAGAGAGACAGACTGTGGGGTGAGTGAGAGAGAGAGAGACAGAGACAGACGGGGGAGAGAGACAGACAGACTGGGAGGAAGAGACAGGCAGACGGGGAGCAGACGGACGGAGAGAGAGACAGACAGACGGGTTGAGAGAGAGAGAAAGACTGAGAGACAGACTGACAGAGAGAGAGAGAGATAGAGAGAAAGAAAGAGAGACAGACGGGGGTGTTGGGGGGGGGGGAGAGAGACTGAGAGACAGATGGGGAGAGAGCGAGAGAGAGGGAATACAAACTGGGGGGAGAGCGAGAGAGAGAGAATACAGACTGGGAGGAGAGTGAGAGAGAGAGAATACAGACTGGGAGGAGAGCGAGAGAGAGACACATACAGACTGGGGGGAGAGCGAGAGAGAGAGAATACAGACTAGGGGGAGAGCGAGAGAGAGACACATACAGACTGGGGTGAGTGCGAGAGAGAGACATACAGACTGGGGGGAGAGCAAAAGAGAGACATACAGACTGGGGGGAGAGCGAAACAGAGACAGACTGGGGGAAGAGCGAGAGAGACAGACAGACTGGGGGGAGAGCGAGAGAGAGAGGCAGACTGGGGGGGAGAGAGAGAGAGAGAGAGAGAGAGAAACAGAGGTGGGGGGAGAGAGATAGAGACAGACGGGGAGAGAGAGAAAGAGACAGACGGGGAGAGAGAGAGAGAGAGAGAAACAGAGAGACAGATGGGGAGAGAGAGAGAGAAACAGACAGACGGGGAGAGAGAGAGAGAGAGAAAGAGAGAGATAGATGTGGGGGGGAGACAGGGAGAGAGATAAAGAGAGACAGACAGACGGGGAGAGAAAGAGAGAGAGCGAGAGAGGAGAAGAGAGCGAGAGAGAGAGACAGATTGGGGGGGAAGAGTGAGAGAGACAGACAGGGGGAGAGCGAGAGAGAGACAAAATGGGGGGAGAGAGAGAGAGAGAGAATACAGACTTGGGGGAGAGAGAGAGAGAGAGAGAGAGAATACAGACTGGAGGGAGAGCGAGAGAGAGAGAGACATACAGACTGGGGGAGAGCGAGAGAGACAGACAGACTGGGGGGAGAGCGAGAGAGAGACAGATGGGGGAAGAGCGAGAGAGAGAGAGACAGAGTGGGGGAGGGAAGAGAGAGAGAGAGACAGACTGGGGGGGGGTGAGAGAGAGAGAGAGAGAGAGAGAGACGGGGGAGAGAGAGAAAGACAGATGGGGGGTGAGAGAGAGAGACAGACGGGGAGAGAGAGAGAGAGAAAGAGAGAGAGAGGCAGACGTGTGGGGGGAGAGAGGGAGAGAGATAAAGAGAGAGACAGACAGACGGGGAGAGAGACCGACACAGACGGGGGAGAGAGACAAACAGACAGACGGGGGAGAGAGACAGAGACAGATTAGGGGGAGAGCGAGTGAGAGAGACAGATTGGGGGGAGAGCGAGAGAGAGAGACAGACAGACTGCGGGTAGAGCGAGAGAGAGACAGACGGGGGGAGAGCGAGAGAGAGAGAGACAGACTGGGGGAGAGAAGAGAGAGAGAGAGACAGACTGTGGGGGAGAGAGAGAGAGAGAGAGAGAGACGGGGGAGAGAGAGAGAGACAGACTGTGGGGTGAGCGAGAGAGAGGGAATACAGACTGGGGGGAAAGAGAGAGAGCGAGAGAAGCAAAGAGAGCGAGAGAGAGAGACAGATTGGGGGGAGAGCGAGAGAGACAGACTGGGGGGAGAGCGAGAGAGACAGACAGACTGGGGGGACAGTGAGCGAGAGACAGACAGGGGGGAGAGAGAGAGAGACAGACTGTGGGGTGAGCGAGAGAGAGGGAATACAGACTGGGGGGAGAGCGAGAGAGAGAGAATACAGACTTGGGGGAGAGCGAGAGAGAGAGAATACAGACTGGGGGGAGAGCGAGAGAGAGAGACATACAGACTGGGGGTAGAGCGAGAGAGAGAGAATACAGACTGGAGGGAGAGCGAGAGAGAGAGACATACAGACTGGGGTGAGTGTGAGAGGGAGACATACAGACTGTGGGGAGAGTGAAAGAGAGACAGACTGGGGGAAGAGTGAGAGAGACAGACAGACTGGGGGGAGAGCGAGAGAGAGGGACAGACTGGGGGGAGAGCGAGAGAGAGAGTCAGACTGGGGGGGGGGAGCGAGAGAGAGAGGCAGACTGGGGGGAGAGCTAGAGAGAGAGGCAGACCTGGGGGGGAGAGAGAAAGAGAGAGACAGAGGGGTGGGAGGGGGGGAGAGAGAGAGAGAGAGACAGACGTGGGTGGGGGAGAGAGGGAGAGAGATAAAGAGAGAGACAGACAGACGGGGAGAGAAAGAGAGAGATCGAGAGAGGCGAAGAGAGTGAGAGAGAGAGAGAGAGAGATTGGGGGGAGAGCGAGAGAGACAGACTGGGGGGAGAGCGAGAGAGACAGACTGGGGGGAGGGGGAGAGAGAGAGAGAGAGACAGACAGACAGACGGGGGAGAGAGACAGACAGACTGGGGGGAAGAGACAGGCAGATGGGGAGTAGACGGGCGGAGAGAGAGACAGACAGATGGGTTGAGAGAGAGAAAGACTGAGAGACAGACTGACAGAGAGAGAGTGAGATAGAGAGAAAGAAAGAGAGACAGACGGGGGTGTAGGGGGGGAGAGAGACAGAGACAGACGGGGAGAGAGCGAGGGAGAGGGAATACAAACTGGGGGGAGAGCGAGAGAGAGAGAATACAGACTGGGAGGAGAGCGAGAGAGAGAGAATACAGACTGGGGGGAAAGCGAGAGAGAGAGAATACAGACTAGGGGGAGAGCGAGAGAGAGACACATACAGACTGGGGTGAGTGCGAGAGAGAGACATACAGACTGGGGAGAGAGCGAAAGAGAGACATACAGACTGGGGGGAGAGCGAAAGAGAGACAGACTGGGGGAAGAGCGAGAGAGACAGACAGACTGGGGGGAGAGCGAGAGAGAGAGGCAGACTGGGGGGGGGGGGAGAGAGAGAGAGAGAGAGAGAGAAACAGAGGTGGGGGGAGAGAGGGAGAGACAGACGGGGGAGAGAGAGAAAGAGACAGACGGGGAGAGAGAGAGAATGAAACAGAGAGACAGATGGGGAGAGAGAGAGAGAAACAGACAGACGGGGAGAGAGAGAGAGAGAAAGAGAGAGAGACAGACAGACGGGGAGAGAAAGAGAGAGAGCGAGAGAGGAGAAGAGAGCGAGAGAGAGAGACAGATTGGGGGGAAGAGTGAGACAGACAGAGGGGGGGAGAGCGAGAGAGAGACAAAATGGGGGGAGAGCGAGAGAGAGAGAATACAGACTGGGGGGAGAGCGAGAGAGAGAGAATACAGACTGGAGGGAGAGCGAGAGAGAGAGACTTACAGACTGGGGGAAGAGCGAGAGAGACAGACAGACTGGGGGGAGAGTGAAAGTGAGTGACAGACGTGGGGGGGAGAGCAAGAGAGAGAGAAAGACTCGGGGGAGAGCGAGAGAGAGAGAGACAGACTGGGGGGAGAGCGAGAGTGAGAGAGCCAGACGGGGTGGGAGCGAGAGAGAGACAGATGGGGGGAGAGAGAGAGACAGACGGGGTGAGAGAGAGAGACAGACGGGGTGAGAGAGAGAGACAGACGGGGTGAGAGAGAGAGAGACAGACGGGGTGTGAGAGAGAGACAGACGGGCTGGGAGAGAGAGACAGATGGGCTGGGAGAGAGAGACAGATGGGCTGGGAGAGAGAGAGCGAGAGAGAGACAGACGGGGGACAGAGACATACAGACAGATGGGGGGAGCGATACCAACAGACAGATGGGGGGAGCGAGGCAGACAGACAGACGGGGGGAACGAGGCAGACAGACAGACGGGGCGATCAAGACAGACAGACAGTCGGGGGAGGAAGACAGACAGACAGACGGGGGAGAGACACAGACAGACTGGGGGGAGAGTGAGAGAGAGAGACAGACTGGGGGGAGAGCGAGAGCAAGAGAGACAGACAGACAGAGGAGAGAGACAGACAGACAGACGGGGGAGAGAGACAGACAGACTGGGGGGAGAGACAGGCAGACGGGGAGCAGACGGGCGGAGAGAGAGACAGACAGACGGGTTGAGAGAGAGAGAAAGACTGAGAGACAGACTGACAGGGAGAGAGAGAGATAGAGAGAAAGAAAGAGACAGACGGGCGTGTGTGGGGGGAGAGAGACAGAGAGACAGATGGGGAGAGAGCGAGAGGGAATACAGACTGGGGGGAGAGCGAGAGAGAGAGACATACAGACTGGGGGGAGAGCGAGAGAGAGAGAATACAGACTAGGGGGAGAGCGAGAGAGAGAGACATACAGACTGGGGTGAGTGCGAGAGAGACATACAGACTGGGGGGAGAGCGAAAGAGAGACATACAGACTGGGGGGAGAGCGAAAGAGAGACAGACTGGGGGAAGAGCAAGAGAGACAGACAGACTGGGGGGAGAGCGAGAGAGAGAGGGACAGACTGGGGGGAGAGTGAGAGAGGGACAGACTGGGGGGAGAGCGAGAGAGAGACAGACTGGGGGGGAGAGCGAGAGAGAGTGACATAGACAGACGGGGGAGAGAGAGATAGAGACAGACGGGAAGAGAGAGAGGGGGGAAGAGAGAGAGAGAGAAAGAGAGAGACAGATGGGGAGAGAGAGAGATACAGACGGGTTGAGAGAGCGAGAGAGAGAAAGAGAGAGAGACAGACGTGGGGAGGGGGGTGAGAGAGGGAGAGAGATAAAGAGAGAGCCAGACAGATGGGGAGAGAAAGAGAGAGAGAGCGAGAGAGGCGAAGAGAGCGAGAGAGAGAGACAGATTGGGGGGAGAGCGAGAGAGAATGAAACAAACTGGGGGGAGAGCGAGAGAGAGGACATACAGACTGGGGGGGAGAGCGAGAGAGAGACATTCAGACTGGGCGGCGAGCGAGAGAGAGACAGACATACAGACTGGGGGGAGAGCGAGAGAGAGAGACATACAGACTAGGGGAAGAGCGAGAGAGACAGACAGACTGGGGGGAGAGCGAAAGTGAGCGACAGACCGGGGGGAGAGCAAGAGAGAGAGACAGACTCGGGGAAGAGCGAGAGAGAGAGAAACAGACTGGGGGGAGAGCAAGAGAGAGAGAGAGACAGACTGGGGTGGGAGCGAGTGAGAGAGACAGACGAGAAGAGAGAGAGAGAGACAGATGGGGTGGGAAAGAGAGAGCGAGAGAGAGACAGACGGGGGACAGAGACAGACAGACAGATGGGGGGAGAGAGACAGACAGACAGACGGGAGAGAGAGACATACAGACAGATGGGGGGAGCGATACCGACAGACAGACGGGGGGGAGTGAGACAGACAGACGGGGGAGAGAGACAGACAGACAGATGGGGGAGAGAGACAGACAGACCGGCGGGGGGAGAGAGAGACAGACAGACAGGGGGGAGAGAGACAGACAGACGGGGGGTGGGGTGAGAGACAGACAGACAGACGGGGGCTAGAGACACAGACAGATGGGGGAGAGAGACAGACAGACGGGGGAGAGAGACACAGACAGACGGGGGGAGAGAGAGACAGATGGGGGAGAGAGAGAGAAAGATGGTGGAGAGAGAGAGACAGACGGGGAAGAGAGGGAGAGACAGATGGAGAGACAGAGACAGACGGGGAGAGAGACAGACAGACAGAGACGGGGGGAGAGAGACAGACAGACAGACGGGGAGAGAGACAGACAGACAGACGGGGGAGAGAGACACAGACAGATGGGGGAGAGAGACACAGACAGACGGGGGAGAGAGTCACAGACAGACGGGGGAGAGAGACACAGACAGACGGGGGAGAGAGACACAGACAGACGGGGTGAGAGACACAGACAGATGGGGGAGAGAGACAGACAGATGGGGCGAGAGAGACAGACAGATGGGGCGAGAGAGACAGACAGTTGGGGTGAGAGAGACAGACAGATGGGGGGAGAGAGTGGGACAGAAAGGGGGAGAGAGAGAGAGAGACAGACTGGGGGGAGAGTGAGGGAGAGAGGCAGACTGGGGGGAGAGCGAGAGAGGGAGACAGACTGGGGTGGGAGCGAGAGAGAGAGACAGACGGGGTGGGAGAGAGAGAGCGAGAGAGAGACAGACGGGGGACAGAGACAGATAGACAGATGCGGGGAGAGAGACAGACAGACAGATGGGGGCGTGAGA